>JANIJH010000001.1:48979068-49002214 GCA_024520975.1 Erythroxylum areolatum | reverse complement strand
CTAATTGTGGTCGGTTTGTGTTCGGTTTTGGGTCTTCCATGCTTGTATGGGTTCGAATGTTGGGCCTCGGAGATGGGTTCCAACACACAGGCCTCTAATACAGTTGTAATAGGTAATCCTATGCAAACCTGTTGATATTCAATTAAATTGCATAAAATGTCTATACTCTGTTATGACAAAAGATATGATTTTTCTTTAATTATGATGATAAAAAATGTTGATACAGGTATAATCCTTATTCAGAATGAGAATTCTAAAGTGCCAATTGACTTGGGTGCCACTCATTTATTTATAGTGCCGAGTTTGGCCAGAAAGCTAGATAAAGAGAGAGAATTAATGAAAGACTCTCTGTTCATAGTTACACCCTTAGGGGAAACTATTGAGGTGAAATATGTTTACCCCTCATGTGCAGTGGAAATAGAGGATAGAAAATTTATGGCAAATTTAATCGAGTTGGTAGTATTATAATTTGATATTATCTTAGGTATGGACTGGTTATCAAATCACCATGCTACAATGGATTGTTATGCCAAAAAATATATACTTAGGCCTGATCCAAAAATAGAAGTGTTATATCAGGGTAACCGAATTGGGTTTCTTGTTCACAAAATATCAACTATGCAGGCCCAAAGACTTCCAAGAAAGGGATGTCAAAGGTATGTAGCTCATGTTAGGGATACAGAAGGGAGATCAGTGAGTTATAGCAGATCCCTATAGTAAGGGATTTTCCATATGTGTTTCTAGAAGATTTGCTTGGATTACCACCAGAAAGAGAAATAGAATTTAATATAGAACTCCTTCCTAGTACAAACCCTATCTCAATTACTTCATATAGAGTGGCACCTATAGAACTGAAAGAGTTAAAGGTGCAGTTGCAAGATTTGCTTGATAAGGGGTTTATTAAACCCAGTAGTTCACCATGGGGTGCACTAGTGTTATTTGTTAAGAAAAAAGATGGATCCCTACAGTTATGCATAGATTATAGGCAGTTGAATAAAGTAACTATTAAGAATAATTACCCTCTTCCCCGGATTGATGATCTGTTTGATTAATTACAGGGAACAAGTAATTTCTCTAAGATTGATCTCAAATTTAGGTATCATTAGTTGAGGATCTGAAAGGAGGATGTGCTGAAAACTACCATTAGAACCAGATATGGACACTATGAGTTCCTGGTGCTTCCTTTTGTTTTAAAAAATGCACTGGATTTGATGAATAAAATCTTCATGCTGTATTTGGATAAATTCGTTGTGGTTTTCATTGATGACATATTGGTATATTCCAGGAGCCAAGAAGAACATGAAAAATGATTGGAAATGGTGTTACAATTCCTTAGAGATAATTAGTTATATGCCAAGTTGGCAAAGTGTGAGTTCTGGCTAGTCAGAGTTGGTTTCTTGGGTCATATAGTTAGTAAAGAAGGGAGTCAAGTAGATCCTCATAAGGTGGAAGCATTCTAATGTTACCGAAATACGAATTTTCTTAGGTATGGCTAGTTATTACAGATGGTTTGTAAGAGATTTTTCCAAGATGGCTGCTCCATTGACGAGGTTAACACGAAAACAAGTGAAATTTGAGTGGGATGACTCCTGTGAGCAAAGTTTCCAAAAGAATGTCTCACATCAGCTCTAGTGTTAGCATTGCCATTAGGGCAAGGTGATTATGTGATATATTGTGATGCCTCCAAGATTGGTTTAGGCTGTATATTGATACGGAATGGGAGGGTAATTGCCTATGCTTCCAGATAATTAAAGAAACATGAAGTAAACTATCCTACCTATGATCTAGAAATGGCAGTCATGATATTTGCATTAAAAATTTAGAGACACTATTTATATAATGAAAAGAGTGAAATATATACAAATCATAAGAGTCTTCAGTACATTCAACAACAGAAAGAGCTGAATCTAAGACAGAGACAGTAAATTGAGTTATTGAAGGATTATGACTGTCAGATCTTGTATCACCCGGGTAAAGCCAATGTAGTGGCTGATGCCCTGAGTAGAAAATCGATGGGGAGTTTGTATCATATCCCCATTCAAAAGAAAGAGCTAGTTAAAGATTTAAATGGGTTATCTAATATGGGATTGCACTTAGTAGTATCTGATTCTCAGGTATTACTTACTAAGTTCCAGGTAAAACCCAATTTAATTTATGAGATTAAAACTACCCAAGATAGTGATCCTAAGCTAGCTAAATTGAGAATAGCTGTACAGAATGGTAAGGTGACAAAGTTCAATATAGAGGATGGAGTATTGAAATGTGGTAACAGGTTAGCTATACCTGACCTAAATGGGCTAAAACAAAGAATTATGCATGAGGCACATTATACACCCTATAGTGTTTACCCTTGAACCACCAAGATGTATCATGATGTTAAAGGTATGTATTGGTGGCCTGGTATAAAGAAAGATGTAGCCAAGTTTGTATCTACCTATTTAACTTGTCAACAAGTCAAATTTGAACATCAGAAATCCACTGGATTACTACAGGAGCTACCGCTACCTGAGTGGAAATGGGAGCAGATTACCATGGATTTTGTGGTTGGACTGCCAAGAATGCCTAAGGGGCATGATTCTATTTAGGTTGTAGTTAACAGACTCACCAGGTCAACCCACTTTATAACAGTTAAAACCACTTATAATGCAGCTCAGTTAGTCTAGTTATATGTTGACAAAATTGTAAAGTATCCTGGAGTGCTAGTTTCTATTATTTTTGATAGAGTAACATAGTTCACTTCTATATTCTGGTAGAAACTACAAGAAGCCATGGGTAAATAGCTGAATTTTAGTACAACATTCCACCCACAAACTGATGGGCAATCAGAGAGAATCATCCAAACACTCGAAGACAAGTTAAGAATGTGTGTCTTGGACTTTGGTGGAGATTGGGAACGCATTTGCCTTTAATAGAATTTGCTTACAACAACAGCTACCATTCCACTATTGGGATGGCACCTTATGAGGCATTATATGGCAAAAAGTGCAGATCTCCACTATATTGGATAAAAGTAGGAGAACAGTTACAGGGATCAGAATTAATTCAAGAAACATCTGCAAAAGTTCCTCTGATACAAGAAAGATTAAGAATGGCCTTCAATAGGCAAAAGAGTTATATAGATTCTAAGAGGAGGGAAGTACAGTATGAACCAGGTGATCAAGTTTTCTTAAAAGTCTCTCCTATAAAAGGTGTAGTCAGATTTGGAAAGAGAGGGAAGCTAAATCCTAGATATATTGGACCAATTGAAATCCTTGAAAGGGTCAAAAATGTGTTATATCAATTGGCTTTGCCTCCTTATCTTAGCTACGTGCATCCAGTTTTCCATATATCAATGTTAAGAAAGTACATTCCAGATCCTTCTCATGTATTACAAATCCCAAAAGTGGAAATAGCAGAGAATCTTTCTTATGAAGAAACTCCTGTTGCCATCATAGACAGACAAATTAAAAAATTGTGGAATAAAGAGATTCCAATGATTAAAGTCCAATGGCAGAATCAAAGAGTTGAGGAATGTACATGGAAAATAGAAGAATCAATGAGAACCAGATATCCACAGTTGTTTCCCCAATAAGGTAAATTTCTAAAATTTATTAACAAATTTTTAATAAGGGGGAGAATGTAACACCTGGTATCTAATTTATAAAAAAAATCGGTATAAAAATTGGTATTTGGAACTAATGTCATTAAAACTAGGACAGTGAATCATAATTTTTGGTGATATCAAAGTAATGATGTTTGACACTTTTTCGGTCGTCACAGCAAATTGTACGAGCAGACTTTAAAGAACCAGTACAAGACGAGCATTTTTGTAAATAATGAAAAGAGTGGCTTGTAAGGGAAGCTAAGTGCAAATAAGACAAAAACTTATCTTCCTCCTCCCTCACTTACGAATTCACCATGGAATGTTCTCTCTCAAAATTTTCAAGCTTTGTAACAAGAAAGTGAAGGAGAATTAAGCCAATCAGTCAATACAAAAATGGTAAGCCTTGATGTCGATACAAAACGGTAAGCCTTGATCTTGACACTTGATTCTACCAATTGGAATTTAGTTTTTTACTTTCTTTTGCCATAGCTATGAAACCCACTTGATGAAATTTATGGGTTTGATGATGAATTCTTATTCTTTGATGTCTAATAACTAATTAATGCAAGGAAAGTTTTATTTTTTATGGTAATTTGGGCCTAAACCAAAACCTAAGGTTTTGGAGTTAAAAGCTGCCATGGGAGGCAGATTTATAGGTCCTTCTTATACATTTTTTGGAGTTGTTTAACGTTTGAATTTGGAGAAACTCAAAACTTGAAAGTTTTAGATATACTATATCCATAAATTTTTTTTACGAATTTAGGGTGAGCCAAACAAGTGAGATATAAGTCCCCAATTGAAACTAGTTCGAAATACCAGCAGGATTGAAACATGAAATGAAAGTTAATTGTTTGAGGACTCTATAGTTAGAATTGGATGATGAGTTCTCATTATGAAATGCTCAAAAATGTGTCATATAAGTTCTGTATAAAGGGAATTTTAATTGGATGAGTATCCTGTGAGATATGGTTAAATAAGTGAAGGGTGTTATTAACTTTAGTGACACAAAAGAGAACAGAAATAGGATAGTCTTATAAAAATCACAATAATCCAAATTACATCATTTTTTAGCCATCTTTAGGTATGTGATAGCATATGATTCTATTGAAAATGGCAATTTGAATTACCTCAATTAGATAAGAAATGAATAAGTTATAATTATTTTAGTCGAGAAGGGTCCAACTCGTGACAGAATATTAAGGCTGGCTGTAAATGGGATATTTGGAAGCCTTAATGACCGAATTAGAAAATGGCCATAAAAGAAAAAAATGTGAATTTATGTGTTAACTAGAGGTATGGAAATTTTGAAAAACATTGGACCTATGTATAACAAGTTATGCCTTCGCAAATGAGACCTACATAGATGAATCAGTGAAACAGAATAGGTTCGAGTATGATTAAGCTAATGAAGACATAAAGAGTCAAGTATCAAAATTGTAACCAAAGTTTAGACATAATGAGGTCCAAGACTCCTAATTTCAAGGGAAAATTGTCTTGAAACCAATTTGACCATTATAGAAGAAAATATAAATTTATAATGATATATGTTAAGAAATAAGATTTATGTAAGAATGACTAATGCAGGTATATGTAATTTTATGCATGTTACCTAAGAGCTTGTAAAAGCAGACAAGGAATGGAACTAGAAGTTATACCTAGTATCTCTCAAGTTCAAGAAAATTAGAAAAGAGGTTAGAACCCCTGAGATAGTCGAGAGGAGTATAATCATGCTACTATACTTGTGTAGAAATTCTTTTTTTATCTTGTGGCTTGTTGAATTGTTCTCGAATCTGTATGACTTATTTGATATATGACTCTATATCATTGATTCTAGCATGTTGCATGTTAGATTGACCAGATGATATTCAGATTCTTTGCATCTTCTGGTTCCCTTGTTATGTTGAACCTATTAATTGCAATTCTTTGATGAATCATGTTTTTCTTGTTAGCCCTGATTGATGAGTTCACAGGATACTCAGTAGATAGAGTATATTATTAGACCATGTGTAGGTAACCCGCTAATGATGGGTTACGTAACACCCCACATTAGGGGTTAGAATTTTGAGGAATTAGCAATGCATAGTATGCTTTGCATAATTGAGTATTCACTTATATGTGCATATGTGTTTTTGACACATGCAAATATTTGTACATGCATTCATTGATAATTTCGGGTATAACTGGCTTTAAAATTTTCAATTAAGATGAAAATTGTGGTTTTTTAGGTATCGAAAAATTATTTGGAGAATGTTATTATTATTTCAGAAATTTTGGGAATTTTAGGAAATCTTCTAAAATTTTGGAGTACTTAGGTTTTTGGGACTAGGAAAAATAGACCAATGGTATTTTGCCATGTAACATCTTTATATGGATGACGAATGACACACATGCAATGAGCCATGTGTCAATATGGTAACAACATGCATAAGTACGTGTGTTAAAAGGATAAATCACTGGAGCTTTGTTGTTCTTTGGATTAGGTTAGTGTTCTTCGAAAACCACTGAACGTTCATCACCAAAATACTGGTTTAATTCTTATATCAGTATTATTCTTTGCAACACAAATAATTTAGCCCGACTGTTAGTTTGTTTCTCTTTAGTCTTACCTTTCAGTCATCATCGAACCCTGTTCTTCACTTTCACTGTTGAAGAATTTGCAGAAAAATCAAGTAAGTGGTATTTCTAACTTTCTGAGTTTTGTGAATGATTTTGATGCTATGTTAGAATTGGAAATAAATACATGCATGAGTTGGATGATGTTTTATGTCTGGAAATGATCACATGCATAAGTTGTGTGTGATACTAATATGGTAACAGTGATGAAAGATGAGTTGATAGTATTGTGCAATGGAATTGTAATACCGATTTCATGGGGTTTGTTTAGAAAGTGTTCAAAGGATTTGGTGAGATCTTAGTGAAAGCATAGAAGAAAGTGAAAAGAAAAGCATAAGATGAAAGATAGGAAAAGCATCAGATGAAAGATAGGAATTTATAGTAGAGACAGAAAGTTGAAAATGGTTTCACATTCATGCATCAGTTTTTAGTGTTTGATATAAACTTGATTTTGAGTTGTGTTGAGAATGAGTTCAAATAATTTGGAAGTGAAATAAAGTGGTGAATGTAAGTGTATAAATATGGGAAAATGAATGAAAGCAGAAGGAGAAAAAAATCTGGTTCTGTTTCATGAAGAAGGAGGACGTCGTGATCGTGCTTCTACATTATCGCGACTTTGCTGAGAGGTGTGGGAACTCGCGATCGTGACGACATCACTGGTCCATCTGGAATGTCGTGATCGTGCAGGCGCACAATCGCAACTTCCATGCTTTCTGAAGAAGGTTATTTTTTGAACATCTTTTGATCTTTTTGTTATAACTTCTTCCCCAAACATCCAATTGACATTGAATTAAACCAATAAATTAAAAGACATTGATTTTTATCTTCACCAAAAATTAGGACTTTCTGAAATGGATTGATTGAAGAATTTAAGATGAAAGTGTATCTGTACTGAAGTATGATAACTGGGATGAATTTGCTAAACATACTTCGGTATTTTGCTTATATCTTGGTCTATAGATTTCCAAATTGAGTGATTCTTATTTTGAATTAAACTAGAGACATAAGGATAAAATGTTTTTGAAGAGATTGAATTCTAATTCTGCCTCTAAGAATTTCAAAGTCTAATTGGAAGTTGAGATAAGAATTCTGTTGAAGCTTAAGTATAGTCTAAGATCTTTTGAGTATAACTTTCAGTATATAGAACCAAACGGAACGAACTTGGTATCATTAGAAACTTCAAACATGGGAGAACAACTTTATAGAAGGAAGTGTTATCAAATTACCTAATCTTCCTTATGTGAATAATTGAGCAAAGTGGACCTGAAAGTTGGTTGTGAGATAAATCTAGATTGACCAATTGAGTATGGTTTCACATGATTGATAATGTGACAAGATTAAAGATAAGAAAACCAAGAATTTGTCATGAACATGCATCATACATATTTGGTATACATGAATATCCATAAATGATTTCATAATCATATACAATAGTAATATATGTTTGTGTTAAATATTATAGAGAAACGCATAGAGCGACCGATTCCAAATATTGCCAGGACTTTGAGGCAATAAGAAAAAAGCGAGCTTTTGTGAGTAATCTAGTAAGAAATTTTGTAAGTAATTCTTGATGAATATTTATAAGAAATTCAGTAATTAATCCTTGAGTATTTTGTAAGTAATTTAGATAGTCAATTTTGTAAGTAATTTAGATGGTCAATTTTTGTAAGTAATTCAGTAAGTAATATTTGATATTTTTGCTTTGACTATTTTGTTTGCTATTGATTTGGATCATTGAATGATTTGTAAAGCTGTAAGAATGTGATATGCTTGAATACATGATATGAAAACATTGATTGATATGCGAATTGAATTTGAGACATTTCTAGTTTTGAATATGTTCAGTACTAGTTGTGGGTAAATAGGCATGCCTAGAAGGGTTTGCAATTGCTTTTGTGACACTTCGGTGTCAAGACTTTGGTCTCCCTCTGTGATACTTCAGTGTCGAGACTTCGGTCTCCCTCTATGATACTTCGGTGTCGAGACTTTGGTCTCCCTCTGTGACATTTCGGTGTCGAGACTTAGGTCTCCCTCTGTATATATTCTGTTACCCTCTTTTGCAAGTGGATTAACAGTCATCTAATTTTTGTATTCTGAAATATGTTTGATTTTTGTTTTAAAAAAAGATATTATGTTCTGATTCTGAAGGGTTTATACCTTCTTTTGATATTCAGTTTTGTTTTCTGTATAATCTGTTCTGAGATACATTATGTTTGAATTGTTCGTTTCGATAAACTGTTAATGCATGCTTCTGTTATATCATGATTCTGTATAATTAGTTGTCAGTTTATGTATAAATTAGCTATTACTCACTAAGTTATATGCTTAGCACGGTGGATTTGCCTCGTATAGGTTCAGAATGAGGATTATAAAGACTGGGATGAGTCAACTACAATGGCCAATAGAGTCTGAGTCTTGTTTTGATAAAAATGTATTTGAGTTTATTTTGGCTTATATATAAAGTGTATGACTCTGAATTGTTATAAGAAGTTGTAATAACTATTTTCAGGCTGATTTCGGTTTAAAACAAGTTTGTTTTAAGTTCAACATATAATATGATGTATGTTTGTTCTGAATTGCTTCCAATGGAAGATTTTGAATGTTATGCTTCCGTGAAATGTTTTCGTTTGTTTGTACTATCTTGTGTGGCATCCACATATCCTCCTAGGGGGTATTTGGGCATTACATGTTAGATCTGGGTCCTACCTGGAGAGGGTAGGCCTCCAGGGGTATGGTTAGGCCAACCTTGTCTAGAATCAAAAAAGAGGAGATACGCCATATTAACATGCCTCTGTCTCTACCTAAGAAATTCAGAAAATTTAGAACTCAGAAATGAGAAAGCTCAAAATTAGAAATCCTGTAGAACTTACCAAAGAAAGAACCCAGAACTCATAAAACAATTCAGAAACCAGATTCATTTTTATAATAGAACAATTCATATTGAGATTTATTATTAATACTCATATGATTGTCGCATTTGAAATTACTACTTGTTTATTCATTGATACCATTCACTGTTGCTTAGAATGCCACATACCATTCTTGTGAAGCTAGCCTTGTGTTACCTAGCCTCACAAGCATGGTAGTATGGTTATATCTCATTGAGTTGTGTTGTAGACTCACCTCTCACTATTATCATTTCAAGGGACTAGCAGATCTTACGAGAGAGAAATCTAAGCCTTTTGAGATTTGCTTGGATAAATAAACAAGTAATTTTTTTGGCATGATGTTAATTGCAGATGCTTATAGTTGCTCATATGTACATGATACATATACGGATATGTTATGTTATTGAGAATGATGTCAGTTGATGATATGAGATGATCATAGATATGTATGTTAGAATTACAGATTTAGCTCCTTTCTTCATTCCAAACTGTTAAACAGGTATATGGATAATTAATTAGACAAATGAATGGGTCACGTCAAATTTTTAGTAGAATATAGAAAAGTTAGGCTTACTACGGGTTTTGGTGGCATTAAGCCTAACCATTCCCTAGTGCTAATACGGTCCAAAAGACGGGTCGTGTCATGTTCACAGATAAAGCTCAATATTGTCGATATCGAGAACCTTGAAGTTTCAAGCTGTGTCAGTTCACTGTTGAAACAAAGGGCGAAGGATCATCGTTATCGACTTTATAAATACTACAACTCTTTTCCTTCAGATGAGGAGGTAAGGAGACATGTTCTAGAAGTGACATGTGTGATTATTGGGCCTCTGCAAAGGTTAAGGTTTGTCTTCTTTCTCTTCACATTTCCTTCCATTAATTTTGTTTTTACATTTAATGACTATTTCTTCTCTTTATTTAGGAAAAGTGTGATAAAGCCAAGGTTAATAGATCAAAAATGAAAACTCCTCACAACACCGACTCTGAATCATTTATTGTCGTATGACAAGTATTTGTAAGTGTAATGTTTAGAAGTTATAGTTAATACAATAAAATCTATTATGTTTCAATTTTTTTAAATTCATATAATAGAGTCAGACTCAACTGCGTAGACAAGAATGTGATAGGATCACACTCTAAAAATTGACACACTATAAGGAAGGCAAAGGCTAGACGTTTGAAGAGGTACAAAATAATTATGTAAGTATAAAAGTTTTAATTTTAGAGTTTATTTATTTATGTAATACTAAGTAATAATATTTGAATTACATCTCAATTTTGTGTTTTAAATTGTAGGACAAGGTGTAGGAGTTATTGCAGAGATCATTGTCTGATGGGAATGAGCCTAATGTGGATGACATTTGCAACAACGTTCTTGGTACAAGATCAGGGTATATCAAAAGTCTTGTATATAGCCCTAAGCCAATTGGTTTATTATCGTCATGATCAACATATGCAACGACACTAACCGATCGCTTAAGGCTCAATTACAATGTAATGAAGAAAAGTTAGATAGTACTCAAGAAAATTACAAGGTAATGAGCAAAAACCAGATTGTACTGAAAGAGAGTTGACTAAGCTTAAAAAGATGGTCAAACAAATACTTGGGTCACAATATGTCAGTAGTAGTGACGATGAGGAGTCCTAGTTTATCCATAAAATTTTTCTTAAATTTTGTAATTAACATTTAATTACATGTTTTTATAAAATGAATTTAATTTTTAATTATGAAACATTTTTATTTTATTTTATTTTACTATTATTTAAACAATGTCACAAACAATAATTACCAAATGTGACTAAATTATAATTCAAACCATGTTAAAAACAATAACATGAATTAAAAATATTGTTAATAATTATAATTAAATATTAAATTTGTAATAGGGAAGCAAAATTAAAAATAAATATTCGTCACTAAAAGTCTTTAACTACAAATATAGAATCGTCACCAAATCTTTTTACCTATACTTTCTAAAACGTTTCTAATAACATTTAGCTACGCTTTAAAAAATATAGCTAAACATATTCTGCTACGAAAATGAATCGTTAGTAGACATTATTACCTACGCCTACATTAACAAAGCTAATTACCTTTACCCACCAAAATTAAAAATGGCAATAAATCATCTGTGACTATTTCTCCTCTCCTCACCTATTCCTATTAGCGATAAAGGGATAATTGTAGCAAAATCTTTTGGGCAACAATTCATTTAAAACATTGTAGATAATTTTTTGCTACTACGCTTTTGCGACCATTGGTTCGTCAACTTTTTCCATCACTAAATAATTTTTGTGACAATTTGGTTTCTTTCAGCGATGATATATTTTGTCTTTGAAACCCTTCTTTGTTGTAGTGTATGTTATGGCTACTAAATAACATCAAAACTTTAATAATTTATTTAGTTACTCCTACTATTTTATTAGAAATAATATCCCTCACTACTATTCAAAAAGATTACTCTAATATCTCTAATAGGCTAAGTTCTCATTCAAATTTAGTTAATTTTGAGTTTGTTCAATAAACCAACTGAACATAAATTAAATAGATAACAACTTTATTAATCACAACTCATATGACTCCTAGATCCGTTAGGTGACAACTATCGTCAAAACATATATTATATGTTATTTCTAACTCTGCTTCTAAATTTTTGTGATTACAAATTTATTCATCCAAATCATACAAATTTAGTTAAGTAGGATCCATTGTTAAATGGCTAAACATATCTAGATCAAAGTGACATTGAATTTGCTCAATAAGCCTAAACTCTAGTTTATTCTTATAACAATGAAAGATAATATTTATGTTTAAAATACATACTTGATATTTAATGAAGGTTTCAATTTTATTTATCTTATCAAGCCCAAATTTGCATATGAAATATCATTTTATATGATATATATAGTTCAAACATATAAATAAAGCATGTAACTTATGCACTCATAATCAAATTATATTCATAAAATATCAAGCTTCGTTTGATTCTAATATTCATCTTTATAATCTAAGATGATATTTTGAACTCTTCAAAAAATTAAATAAGATTATACCTATTGATTCCTAAATAAATTAAAATTGCTATTTCAATAGAAATTTAACTTAATTTATAAACAATTTTCAATTCAATTGAATACTATTTTTTAATTATCTTTACTCATTTAACAAAATTTAATTGAAAACAATTTCAATAAATTACTCTTCTTACTTATTACAATTTTAAAACACTCCTTTTTCAAAATTTAATAAGCAAGACATAATCTTTTAGTTATAAAATTATTTCTAATCTAATTAGAAACTACTTTTCATTACTTAGAAAACTATTTTCTAATATTAAAATAAAACCACTTTCAAAATTAAATAAAACATCTTTAAATTTGTTAAGAAAATTATTTATATTATTTATTTAGAGATTAAATTTTCATTAATTAGAAAGTCTTTGTTTAGTAAATTATGAAAATTGTTTTCAAAATATTAACGAAAGCTCATTTTCTTTAATTAATAAATTAAAGTACCTTTTTAAATTTAATCAAGAAAAATATCCTTTCTTACAAATCAAGAAGCTTATTATTCATAAATAAAGCAAGAATTTCTAAGTAAATAGAATAATAACTCTCTAAATAAAATTAATAAATTTATTTTATTTTAATCAAATTAAAATAGATAAATACGATCAATAAACACATTTCTTACTAGCTTAAAAAATCTTTTCTTTAAGAAGTTTAATTAATTAATTTTAATCTAATTAAAATATAATTTATTTTGATTTTATAAAATAAAATTTTAAAAATTATTAATTAATAATTAGTATAATTATTTATCATACTCAAATTAAGAAAAATAATTACTTTAATTTTAAAGTTGAATTTTGAGATTTTAAAACAATTTTGAAATGTTTGGTATAAAAGTTAATTTATTCAAGTTTGAAATATATTATTTTATATTTAAAAAAATTAGGATTATATTAATTATATCCCTAAACAAGACTTATTTTAAGTTAAAAATATCATATTCCTAACTTAGAATAAGCTAAATCTTATGTCCAAACATGACTATTCTAATCTTATAATATTTTTGTTTCAGAATTTATTACCGAACGCCAATGTTCATCCTTAAGGAAACGTTAATTTCAGTTAATGAAGGAGCTGCCGCCACCCATGGATATTCTGCTACCGTGGACTGCTTTCTCCCTTTACCATGGACTGGACTCTCCCACGTCAGCCAGCGCCCCCGTTAACTTTTTGACGCCGGCGACGCCATGTCACAAAACCAGTTATGTTCGCATTTTTCAAAGCAGCGTGGTGGCGCCACCCTTCACACGATCACACTTGTGACTTCTTCATTAGTGTCGCCGCCAAGCCTTACTAGCGCAGCTTCACTGCATGCTTACTCCAGCCCGCCGCTAGTCCTCACTGCCACATCTTCACGTGCTACCTACACACTTATGTTGCTGTTAGTGTTTGCAACCATATCAACCTCGTTGGAGGCCGCCAGCTAGTAGTGCTCGTCATGCCATGTTTCGAACACAGCCACTCCTGTCTCCGTTTTTTTAATCACAAGTAAAGAAACAAAACTAGCGCAGATGACGGGGGTACGACACTCTTTGCGCATCTCGGTGAATAAGCTCTTGGATAACCTCCGGTGGCTCCTGTAGAAAGTGCAGGCCCATACTTAATAACATTGCAATAGCTACCAATCTGTCGACACATTGGTTTGCCTCGCAAAAGGCAAGTTGCAGATGGACATCCCAGTCACATTGCTGTAGGCCACGAATACCTGCAACCAAAGAAATGTCCCCAGTTAGTGTTCCGTGGGAAGTAGAGAGAATGTTAATGACCTCTAGCGAATCGACTTCAACGACGATGCATCTAAAGCCCAAGTCCCAGGCCAACGTGAGGCCGGATAAAACACCCCAAAATTCTACAGATAATGGCGATCCCCTCCCAAGATGTTGCTGAAACCCCCGACACCATTGGCCATATCTATCTTGAATTAATCCTCCAGCTGTGGCCGTGGAAGGCCTTAGCTTGAATGCCTCATCCGAATTTAATTTCACTCAACCCTCCAACGGCTTAGTCCAGCCCACTAAACTCCCCACAGCTAATCTCGAGGTCAAGAAAACACCCTTTTCCATAGTTCTTAAGCGACCAATCCATTCCACATAGTCCATTACAGTCCTGGTACCATCATCCGACCAAATAAAACCTCTCTCGAACAAGCTGCTATTACGCCATTTCCATAAGACCCAAACGGCTACGCTGTATATCGTAGCCCATTCGACCTGTTGGACTTGTGAAAATTTCAAGAGATTAGTCACCAGCCGTATCCCCTCATCTTGTTTGAAGAAGGTAGTATCGACCACAGTCCGTGGAAATTTACGTCAAAAATTTTGCACTCTCGGGTAGTCTCGAACCGCATGTAAGATCGTCTCTTCCTGGCCACAGAAATGGCAACTGCTATTTGTGGCAATTTGCCTGACTACTCGCTGCTAATTAGTCAAAAGTTTTCTGTTAGCCAGTAGCCACAGGAAAGAGCGAATCTGTTGGGGTTCAGGCCATGTCCATATAACCTCCCAAAGCTTATGATTCGTGTCTAGATAAGGGCCTTCCTATAATTTATAAGCAAATGCCACAGTGAACCTCCCATGGGTGGTAGCCCCCACTCCAGTTTATCAGTCCCTCTTTCCTCAGCAATAGAGTAGAGAGAGGCTAATGCCAGACGGACTACATAAGGCAAGTACTGCTGAAACTCCTGCCATAGTCAAGTTCCCCCTTCACTAGCAAAGTCGGCAATTGTGGCGGTCAGGCTATGATCCGAAATTGGAGAGGTCGCCACATGGATAAGCGGGCCCCATCCTTGCACCCAGTTATCCAGCCAGAATAAAATTCTTCAGTCATTGCCTAACAACCATTTGCTACCTTGTCGTACAAATGGCCAGGCTACCGAAACGCCCCGCCAAACTACCGAGGCCCCTAGCCTCGCTATAGTTTGGGGGATATGGTAAGTATCCAACCTATATTTAGCTTTGAGTACCTGTACCCAAAGGGTCGTCTGCTGAGTCAGTAGAGCCTAGCCTAGCTTGGCGAGTAGCGTGTCATTGGTAGGACGGATCCGTTTGAGTCCTAGTCCCCCAGCGGACTTAGGCTGATAGACAGACGCCCAGTTAACAAGGTGCATTTTTCGCTGATTGGCCATAGAACCTCAAATAAAATCTCTCATAATTTTCTCCAGGTCGTCACAAAGTTGACACGGGCGGCGGACAGTTTGCATCGTGAAGATAGGAAGGGCAGCCATGACTGACTGGGTTAAGGTAACTCTCCCAGTGAGCGACAAAGTCTAGGCCCACCAGCCTGCGAGTTTATTCTGAGCATTATCCAAGATGTGTTGAAAGGTGTGGCGAGACATTCGTTCGTGCAGCAAAAGGACCCCTAAGAACCGTCTGAGATTATTCGTACAACTGATCTGTAATCCATGGCTAATACACCGCGCAGTATCTTTGGAAATGTTCTCCGACAAGAATATCCTAGTCTTTTCGGTACTTAATTTCTGCCCTGATGCTAAACAAAAGGTCTCCAATGTTCGTGCTATCACATGCGTCTGGGAGTCCTCTGCTTTAGCAAAAAGGACAAGATCGTCAGCAAAAAAAAAGGTGGGATATGGGAGGTCCTGACCGACTTAGCTTGAGTGGTTTCCAATTCCCACAGCTCACCTCCCTCAAGATAAGATGCCCGAGTCGCTCTATGCAGAGTACAAAAATATATAGAGAAAGCAGGTCTCCTTGTTTAACCCTCCTAGAAGGACGAAAAGGGGTAGACACGGTGCCTTGCCAGGCTATTTGAAAGGAGACAGTCGTTACATAGTTCATAATGACACAAATTAGATTCTTAGGAAGCCCAATTGCAATTAGCGTGTCGTGAATAAAAGCCCAGCGAAGTCGATCATATGCTTTTTCCAAATCAACTTTCAAAGCTAAGTATCTGGTCCTACCTGTCTTCGAGTCGTGCTTGGACCAAACCGCGTCGCCAGGTATATTTCACTCCTGTCTCTGTTATGCAGCAGCAAAACGTACGATTTGCATACCTTAATTTTATTTCAGATCTAAATCAAATTTAATTTAATTTACAAGCTTTTAAGTTGGGTAGATTTTAAGTTTCTAAAATTACAATTTTAATCAAATCTATTTTGATGATAGGGGCTAGTACGCTATTTGTAAATCAGATCTAATATGATTTTAAGATTCAATGTTAGTAATAATTTAATCACATTATAGAATTAAAATCGAATTTGATACTATTGTCAAAATTAGTTTAAATTTTATAAATGATTAACACGTAAGTTATGATAAAGTATGAATATTAATTCGTACGTTATTTTAAAGCTTAATCATTTTCTTGTTATTTCTCTTAAACTGCTTATGAAATTAGCTCATTTCAACCATTATAGCAGCACAAATGTTTGGTCTCCAACACTATTCATATAATGTTTATAGAGAACTTTACAACTATTATAAAGATGTTTAAGCAAGAAGTACTAGGTCCTTTAAAGCATATTCCTATTTATAATAGGACTTAGACCTTTTACTAATTTAATTAAAATAATTAAATACTAATTAGCACACCAAATTTCATATTCATCTTTATTTATTAAATTTTTTATATTTAATCATAAATTTTGTCAAACTTTATAATCAAGTTCAATTTGATACTCATTTTTTGTGTGTGACCTATTAATTTTCTAAATATGTTGATAATAGATATAAATTATAACTCTAAATCATATTTATGATTAGATAAATTAAACTCTTTTAATTTATCTTTAATTTTTAATTAAACAATCTATATCGATAAATCAATATGATGTTTAGCAACACATCATGACCACCCAAATATATAGGAATATCAAAATAATTTTGACTATCCTTTCAGTACATGATTTTTTTTCGTATAATTCAATCCTTTCATCATATAATGTTTAGATTAGACATAAATGTTACGACCCAACCTTGGATCATGACCAGTGCTAAAGGAATATAAAACTTAAGGTTTATTGGACCCTTAGCACGCCTAAAATGTCGTCAAATCCTTATATCCATAATAAAGATGGGATTTCAAAATGATCAAACTTATGCTGATAATAATCAAGCAACTTTAACAGTATACAATACTCAATATGCTACAGTGTTAAAATAGTAAATACAAGATAAATATAATATATACAAGACTACTGTGGCTTTAAAGTCAAAAGTTACCAATAAAAATACATCGAATCGTTGGAGAGATAGTTAACCGACAAAGTACCCTGTTAAAAGAGATTAAAAAGAAGATCCTGAAAAATATTTGAGGGGAGTCATATCTCGTTGAGTGGATTTATACTATGGTTATGTTATGCACTCCTAAGGATTTCAAATTATACATATATATATGTATATATTTACAAGGTATTAAATCCATAAATACAATTTCATAACATAATGATTTTGTTCATAAACATGCATGCATTTCCTATATCAATATTATGTCACATAATCATCACAATCAAAAATAACAGCTAATAGTGGAGGACTGACGAATGGCCTTATAACATTCCCCTTACTCATAGACAATAGTCATAGGGGCTCTGTTGTTCCACAAGGGTCACTTGGTCTAATGTAGTGGATTGTTGTCTCAGAGCCACATTCAATCGAACCACCACAATCTCACTACTACATCATTGTCGTCCGAGAGCAAACTCGACCGAACTGCCACAATCACGTTACCTCTCATGTACCATATATTGGTCGGCGTTTGAGAGCAAGCTTAACTGAACTTCCCCAACCACATCATATCTTAATCATTGGATCCAATACTAAACCAAATTTATACCCGACTAATTCACTCACTGTGTGCACAACTTAGTGACACCCACTAGGTAATTCATACCACAACAATCCTTTACATCATCACAAATCAAGACAAGCATGCATGCATATGATAATGATGGTGATTTCCATGATGAATATGAAATTCTAATATATGTTCATAACCATGAATATTAAATCATAGGTAGAATGTGCTCCTTTGCGCCGAACCTAGTATCTCAAAGTGGAGGGTTCTACTCATGATTGATATATAGAAAGAAAAGTAGGAATGATCATTAGGATTTAAAACCTAAACCAATTTTACCACGAGAATAAGACCACGACTCAATATTAAGAATTTCTATTTTCTATTGAAAAACGACAATTTCATGTTTTATAAGGAGCTTATTGAAAATTCAATAGAGTTTTTCCTATAAAATGGACATCTTCTTTTCGAACGAAAGGTCATTTTTGCAATGAAAAGATACTTCTATAACCACCAGTAACTACAATTCGATTTTGGGCCTCCAAATTACATGTCCATGCCCAATTCAGTTCATATTTTTATTGTAAAAATTCATAATAAATCCAATCCTAATTCAAGTATACCAATTTTTAACTCACTCACCCTTATTTATACTCAATACATCCAGATAATCTCAATTATAATCAATAACGACTCAATTTGATCAAATTCATGCCTTTACTATAAAACATATCTCTTTCTAAATTTTTATCTCACAAACTATGAATAATTTCAACATGCTGTTTTTTTTTATAGATATTGATTTACATAATATTTGGAAAATTTAAAATTATTTCCAACCATTTCTAGGCTAGTTGGAAAATTGTCACCATCATCGAAGCATGAGCTACACGCACTGGCACTGGAAAGGTAGTGACCTTCGGCACCCACCCAAAAGCGATGAGCTCATCTCCAAGAACCTAATGGCACTAGTCTTGTGTCAAAAATCCTCTCGGTTTGCAAGAATCGAGAGAATAAAACTCAAAAGTGACTCATTTCTATTTACCAATAAAATGGGCTAATTGGTGTCAGAGTTCCCTCCTTTCCTACATTTTTAGGGTCTTTAGACATGATGGTGGTGTTAGTTTTGCCTAGAAATGACTAGAAATAAGAGATCAGTGACTTATCTAAACGAACAGAAATTTCTAATTGTGAGTCCTCCAAATTTGGATCGAAATTTTCAGTCGTGACTCCTTCAAATTTTTCTTTGAAGAAATCCTTTTTAAATCTCAAATTTATTAGTAAAAGATATGAAATTTTTTTATTTGAGTAATTTAATAAATTTTTAATTTTTAAATCTTTTTTGTGATATTTTTTCAAAAAATTCATTCTTTTAACTTTTCATTAAAAAATGATGACAAAATACACATACATAAACATTAAATATGGACAAATCAAATACTGTTAATATAACTACTTAACTCAGCTCTTAAACCCAACCTAAACAAATTAAACTTGACCTAAATTAATCATTTATTGTCAATACCTTAGATTACCAGTTTGAGATAGATTTAATTAATATGAGTTTAGTTTGAGAGTTGAGTTAGATTGCCACATTACAACAATTGGAATTTTTTACTATGTTTTCATTGGGAATGAATTAAAAATCGTCATTAAAAGTCACCTCTTGGTGATGATTTAACAATTCATCGCAATAAGTCTGACATTTTGTGACGTTTTCCAAAATCATTGCTAAATAAGTATTTTTTGAGATAATTTATGAGAATCGTGACAAAATGAGCTACATTTTGTGACGGCTTAGTAAATTCGTAGCTTGATGGCTAAGCTTTCGCATTGAAATCGGTAAATCGTCGCAAAATGTTATGCTTTTAGCGACAAAATGTGAAATCGTCGCCAAAATTTTATGTTAAATAATTTATATTAAATGATAATTTCTTTGGGGAATTTTGATGAATTTTTTAATGTGATAGTATTCTTAAAAGCAATAATGATTAAAAGATAATTTTTTAATGCTAAGTGTACTTAATAATCCTAAGGTTAATTATAATGACATTTATATGATTTTTTTTTCATATTTTTCATTTGCTTTATTTATAAATTTGTTTAATAGCTAATGTATTCAAACTTTACATATTTGTTAAAAATCATACTATTGTACATAGTACTACACCTCTGTTCATACAAAAATTTCATGAAAATAGAATAGAGCATCTAAAAAACATAATCATACCTAAAATTTTCAAAGTTTTAAACATATTGTTTAAAAAGACAAGGTAGGTTATTTAAATTTGGAAAACTAAAAAATTTTCAGACGTAAAAAGATAATCATTTCTAAAATTTTAATGTTAATAAAACCAAAATATCATAAATTTAAGTTAAATGCTATTCCTAATCATTAATATTTATTAACAATAAAATAATAATACAGATAAATATTAAAATATGGTAAGCAATGTAATATAATGATATATGGTAAGCACTAGAAGATTTTAATTAGAAGTTTAACAATTCTTACAGATCAAATCATAAACAAAGTTTCACGCCTAATATTTACGCAGTGAAAGAAATAATTATTTTTTGAATTCCAAGTGACATTAGATTCGGGAGATCCGGTAAAGGGGTTCTGAATGTCTGGATTCCCAAGAAGCCTCGCTAAACGTTCCAAGCCATCAATTGAAATAGTTAAAGATCTTCCCTCAGGGTTTGGTTTGTTGGCACCCTCTTCCAACAACTTCTTTGTTTTAACTAAATTTGTAGAAGATACAGTAAACGATTTCCCAAATGCAGTGTGATTGATTGATGGACCCTATTTCCGGAGCCCAATAATCATTCCGAATATCATAAGACTTGAGCGTATTCCAAGAAAATCACCTTAGTTATTATTGGTTCATATTCTTTCTCTGATATGTCTCTTGTTCATTTTGAAGAAAAAATCATCTCAATCGGAGCTCTACAACTCAAGATATGCTTAAAAATCCAACGTATGTTCATAATCCCGTTATGCTCTTCCAATCGACCTCTCATTTTCTTTCTATCAAACTTTTTCAAATCAACACAAAAAGCCACCAATTTTCATGGAGAGATAGATATATATCTTAGGAATCTATCAATTCAAGAATCACTTCATTCAGAGGTCAGATAAGGAAGTTATGGACAAAAGAATCCAACATGTTTCTGTCCTAAATCATTTTGTATCTCTCTTGGTGCAACTGTCATAACCTTTTCCAAAAATTTTTAATTGGTTTCGTTTTTAGCTCATTTGCAAGAGAACTTCGATATCTACAACTTTTATGAAGACGAAAAATTGAGATTCTGCCTCTAACAGGGTTAAACATTTCAATTTACGAAAGTTGACCCGTGAATGTTCGTTTCACGGACATTGTCAAGGTTGGGAGTCCATTTTGGCCGCAAAGGTCCGTTTAACAGACATAGAATGGCTTAGGAGCCCTTTTTCACCCGAAAAGGCCCGTTTAACAGACCTGAAGTCCGCCTAATGGACATAGGGGTTCCCAAAACCCCTCCAAAGCCTCTCCAATACTTCCTACATCCAACATAACATCATATTCGCTCATAAACTTCCCAATTTCACTTCTTATAATGCAATAACACTCTTAAACATTCAATTACCAATTTGGGTGCATCGAACTTCCAAAATTCAACTCAATTTACTCATCACAAACACAAACTCTCATCATTCACCATGATTGTTGTTTGGCTCAATGGTGAGAGGCGTGCATTTAAGTGCAACAAAACTTTGAGGTCTTGGGTTCGAGCAGTGGCTCACCTAAGTACCAAAGAGGACAATACCGAGGGGAAATCCACCCTGGTAGCGGTCGCGGGCCTCTTGAGGTGCGCGGGAAACCCACCCGGTACGCAAAGTTCGGGTCGCTATAATTGTCATGTTTAAACTTCCTATGCAGCATCATCACTTATAATGCCAATATCCGTCAATCTCGATACCCAAATTTTTGCATACCTTATAGCGTCGGAAAGCTAAGAGGATAACTTACAACTTTCCAGAAGACAACTCTATCTAGTTCTATCTAGATTATTCCAGATTTTCCCTGGAGTCAGTTCATAAAATTAACCCTTATGAAAATACTTGAAGTTTATCCCAGCTTCACTTCCTCTATTACACATCATTCATAACAATTCAACTACCAATTGGAATTCGTCAAACTCTCAACCTCAATTTGTTTGACTCTTCATATCCAACAACCTCTCATCATTCATAATTCCTATGTGTCTTTTCCATAACATCTCACTGATGTGTATATATATACATATATATATATCAACCATTCATGCTCAACATTCATCATCATCATCCATATACCAATTCACATTTCATTAACATCACCATTTAAGAGTTTACAAAGCTTTATTGGCATTTCAAGCCACAATACAATATTTTGCAAAATCCCAAAATACATAAGTTGCTTGAATTATAATTGCCCAACATGCGACTACAACCTTATCTTACATAAGTTAATATGAAATAAAACAAAACATGCAAATTCGAATTTATGTCTTGATTCACTTCCACTTGATCTCTTGATCATCACCTGAATAGGGGAAAGAGAGTGGGGGTGAGCTTTACAGCTCGTGGGTAACATGCTTATAATAAATAACAAGCAAAACCGTTCAAAAAGTTTATTCTCATTGAACATTTTCATAAACATAGTCAATCCGCGTTAAAATCACAAAACTCTTATTTCTTCAAATTCTCAACCAATTCACAATAATGCAAATCATGTATGCATCAACTTAACAATTCACAAATGCAATGCACAACAAATGGCTCGAGGATTCCGTGTAACAAAACGGAAAAACCGAAGTTTACACCATGAACGAAACGAGTCCATTTTTCGAAGCTCGTGGGCCACAAGCGGGCAGCCGGGAGAAGGCTTTACGTCGACGTGCACGTGACTATGAAGCGGTTCCTCTCTTGCCCAAACAAAAGCACATACCCATGCTCGAAATCAATCATTCATAATTTCATGTTCTCATGCTTTTTTTTCTTTCTGTTCAAATCAAAATGCCATGACATAAATTCAATGGCATAACATGATCATATATCTCAATGCATTTTTCCACATTCATAACAATTCAAATCTAATCCATTTAGCATATACACATCAATAAGCAAAATCTTAAAATCATTGAAAAGCAATATATGCACATTGATGAAGTAATTGAAATCATTTCATTCTTTTGATTTGGAAAAGCTTTAATAGCT
>JANIJH010000001.1:48878730-48917276 GCA_024520975.1 Erythroxylum areolatum | reverse complement strand
CCAATAGGTGCGTGACTGACTGATCGGCTTGTGGGTTGTGGTGATTGGGCTCGGGCCCAATACAGCCGACCCGACCAATTTTTAATATATATATATATATATAAACGGAGTTATTTAAGGGTCAGTAATGTACTGAGCCTTTTAAAATTTAAAAAAATTAATATTCAAGCTCTCTTATATTAAATTTCTGATTCCGTCGCTACCTCCGCGTGACTTTGCTCCTAGCTTTTGATAGTTTGTAGCTCCTTGTGGACAAGAAACTATCTAAAAGATGAACTCAGTCAATGGAGATAAAAATAATAATGGAAATTTGCAATAGCATCCAGAGAACAACTCAAACTAAAAACTGATTGTGGGGCTGAGATGTATGTTGTTCCTCTTTCTCTCATCAAACGTAGCAGAAACTTCTCATCATGATCTACTTTCCTTGTAGAAAATTGCTACTCAGGAGTAGATTGCCCGGGCCTTGAAGTTATCTTTAGCACATTTGTGCTTGAAGCTCCGCTAGTAGCACCGACCTCACCTTCTCTTGTAATTGCATCAGCTAGATTCTCATCCTGAACATTGGTCACAACAGGGTTTTCTTCTTAGATTTTGGTGACCTCAAGAGTTTTTGTTAAAATACGTGCGACGAGACCCTTCAAGTAAAACTTTTTGTGACAGAACCACTTTGAAGGCTAGCAATCAAGTCAGAGTAAGGAACAATCTTTGGAGATGGAAATGCTGTTCATCTCAAAAACAAATAGCACATCGCGAATGCAACCGAAATACAAGTGTAAAGAGACAATCTTTTTATGTTCTTTCTCAAGAACGTTCCAAAATCACTCAACACAGACCTCACTGAGATTCTCTTCAATCTCGTTGATAATAACCGCAAACTTGGTCGAAGTCTCAATGAAAACCTTCTCCTTCCATTACCACCTTCTGATTTCCTCAAACGGATTTGCTTATCCCCCCTGCTTCCGTTCATTGGTCCATTCTGTTCCCACTAGCCAACTGAAGTTGAGGTCTACCATAATAACCTCCAAAACTCAGCAACCCAACTTCATTATCCACCGTGTACAGTGGCCTAAACCTATTCCCGTGAATGTAAAACACCGAGTGCTGAAATTGGCTCCAGTGACACAGCACCAAACAAGGGATCGCAGCGGGACTATAACAAAGTGTTGAACATTTCGTCAAAGACGAGACCTTTCGGCTGTGAACAACAAACTCATGTCAGGATTCATTATATAGTTGCAATTGTAAAATAAAATAATAATAGAATGATATTGAAAATAAATATAACATAGACTTTAAATTACTAAAAAGTTATTTAGTTGAATAAAAAGTAAGTTTCAGCCCTATTTTAAATAACTAGATAAAATATTTAAATTTCAACATAATCTTCAATATGTGGCAAAAAACCTCCTTACCCATTACGGTCTTCGAGAAGGCACAATAGTGAAAAACGCAAGCATTTATATAGGATGATCAAGAATTTTACCTAAAGCAGTATCCCTTTTATCATCTGTGAGTCCCTCTATCTCACCCAATGCACTATCTAACTATTCAATTCTTTGTTGAATATACGCTTAAGTCCCAATGCTCTTAAACAATTCATCTTCAATCTGATTCATGGTATCACCCAATATCCTGGCAGCAACAATAAGTGAATCTGCATGACTTGTTTCTCTTGTATCATTACTCCTTTTTCTCCTCTTTGCTAAAATATTTTCAATTGTCTTTCAAATTTTAATATTTGAGGTTGGATAAAGGACTCATCTATGTCATACAAATTATGCTCATATTGATCTTAACCACCCTCATTTATCTCACCTACACCTTCTTGCCTTTCCATTTCTTTAAGAATATTCGTAGTAATTTGTGGGTCATTTTTAGTTGCACAATCTTCTCCATAGATCTCAGTCAATTCATTATAGAAAGGAAAGTTCTTCCTTCGACATTGAGCAGCATCTTTGTGACTTTGAGAAGATGAAAAAATCATCAATAATTTATACAAATTATAAGAAAGTAGTTAAAGAAAATACTTAAAACAAGTTAAAAGTTCAATATTTACACTTAAGTAAAAATCTCATACATGATCTTCAGCATTGATGATCTTCCTTTCGATATCTCATCCAAATCCACTAGTTTCTTTCCTTATCATATCATAAATAACGCTCCACTTTTTAACCTAGACTCTATGTGAGGTTTGGCTTTTAAGTTTGAATTAGAGAGCCTTGTTGCTACTATTCTTTCTAATTCATTGAGATACCTAGCTTTAAATCCAATATCAGCATTGTACGTTCCCACATTATGCAAATCAACCATGCAAGAAACTAGCACAACATCCTCATCATAGTTCCACTTTCTTTTTATTCCTTTTGAACTTTGAGAATCAATAGTTGATGGAGAATTCATCAACATTCTTATCTACCAAATTAAAACAATATTGATAAAAATAATCATCATAATAAAGGAAAAAGAAAAACATTCATAAAATTTTTCATACCAATTAACATTAAGCATCAAGAGCTTACGAGAACAATATAGTCTACAATAACAACATACAACATAAACAACAAAGAGTACAACAACTTACATAAACAATAATATAAAACCTCCTAACACTCAAAATATAATAGAACACCTAGAAAATGTCAATTCTCATTTTGCCTAGATGTTCGCAATTCATTGAACATTTCGTGTGCTAATTCAATTTTCTAATTTGTCCAAGCAGTAGTTGGGTTAATAGCGATTATACACTCCTTCTCAACAACTGGATTGATATGAAAATAATCCCTTAAATCACTTTCTATGGGATAAAAACTCATCTCTGCCTAATAAAATTATGAAGCAAACAACAAGTTATAACAATTTGATTGTATGCCTTTATTGGATAAAATGACAGACTCCTAAGAATAGCCCATCAAATTTTAGTAACCCAAAATACCTCTCAATTACATTGCGTGCAATCGTATGTTTTGTATTAAAAAATTCCCCTGGAGTTATTGGCTGGTAACCTTGACGTCATTAATTTAAATGATACCTTTAACCCCTAAAAAGTGCAAAGAAGCCCTCACAATTTGTATAACATGCTTCGACTAGGTAATAGCAACCTATATAAAAAAAAACACTACATAAGTTATTCAATTTACATTGTCTCATGTACAAAATTTCAAACAACCTTCCTATATCATATAGGAAAGCTTACCATGAGGCACTTTTAGTCCATATCTCCTAATAATTACATCATGAAGAACTCGACCATCAACTACTGACCCTTCCTAACCAGGAAGAACATAAACAAATTACATGTCAAGTGTGCACACACCTAACATATTTGTTGCAATGTCGCCCTTACGCGTTTAAAATCTAAGATTATCTTTAATTGGCACATTAACCCTAATATATGTCTCATTTAGAGCATCTAAACAATTCTACAATTCAAATGAAATAAAAAATAATGAGGACCCTTAATCACACTCTTTATATTTTCTTATAAAAATAATAGGGTGATTATCTACCTTAAACCACATCCACCGATGTTCCAAAGAGTTTGTTGCTATGGGTTCAGGTTTCTTAAACAAAAGATCTCGCAAGTGCATCACTACATTTAAAACATTATGAAAATACTAACTAATTGTCTCACTTGACCTTTTAAAATTTTTCTTTATAACTCGATTTTTAACATGATAAGCAATAATATGTAATAAAATTGTTACTTGTTCATCAATAAGCATGTTTTTTATTGACTTTAATCCTCCTATACTTTCTAGCATTTCACATAGTTTAAAAAAAGCTTGTCTATTCATCTTAACCATTGAAATATATTACTTATCATTGTCATGCACAATTTGCCTCACTTAATCTCAATTTGCATAAAAATTTAGAAAATAACTTCTAACCCTTGGCCTATAACTATAAAGAAGCCTCTAATGCCAACAAATTGAATAGCAAACTAACAACATTACACAACTACAACATACAGTTAAGACATCCACATTCCTTTTTGTTCTTTCGACATTTTTACGTAAACTTAAACTAAAACGAGCCATGACTGCAAAAAATAAAATTTCTAATGTATTTACATAAATTTTTTCAAATAATGTACAATGTACGAGAACAACCATAAAATAATTCAAAATAGTTAAAGGCATAAAGTAGAGTACGAGAGAAAAAAGAAGATGATATTTCCAGAGTTAAAAAGAGGGGATTATAGAACATAAAAACCAAAACTCAAACAAACAGTTTAAATAAAACCCTAATTCATATAATCTAACACCAACTTAAGGAAGATAGAATGAAAGGCAAAAGCATATTAAGCATAATGACCCTAGTGGCTAAAGATAAGGAAGTAAATTTTATGCATTGTGCTAGTGACATGGACTAAGAATAGCAAAAAGAATTTTAAGGCATTTTCAAAGTACTATTGATTATGATAAGAAGTTTGAGATTGATTGACAAAATTTATTCACCAAGTCACTTTCAACTAGCAAATTCGAGTTTTTAAGGAAGAAAGTTGAAGTTTGGAGTCTTTAAAGCAAGGAAGAGGTGTTGGATACTTGCTTTAAGAACATGTTATTGCTTTAACAAATGTAATTGTGTTGTCTTGTGTTCTATTGCTTTGATTCTACTTGTTGTCAGTGCCATAACCCCATTTTTTAATGCATGCTATACCTTTAACAATATTAACAATATTGAAGTTTTGCTTTTGTTTATACAATTGATGACAATTTTACTATCAACATACGTGTTTTCAAGTATTACAGTGATTAAAGACATTTGAAAAAAACATTTGCATTCATAATGATCTAAAAACTATTTATAATATCTTTAACATAAATCATGCGGAATTACAAATTAGCAACAACTTCATTTCTATTACAATCATCTTCACCCCTTAAATACTAGTTTAAAATAAAAAATTAAAATAAATGATTTGAAGTATGCTTGAAGTAAATGAAGTTATATAACTTACATGTTTTTTTACAGTTTAAAATAAACATAATTGTCGTACTAAAGTATTTAAAAAAAAACTTATGACTTGTTTCAATTGCTAATAACATCATTTATTCAATATTCAATTTAAAGTCTGCTATAATTAAATTCTAATATGCTATTCTAAAGAAGTTAAGTTGTGCAGTAGTGGTTTACTTCACAAAAATTACTTATATGTTCATATAATATCCCTTTACATATATACTGCTATGTACTGCTATATATACTACTATATATAATGTTATGTACTGCTATATATCTATATCCCTTATACTTGAGACTATGTATTGTTATATATGCCTTACAATTATTTCTTTTCAACTTTGTCTTATTCTTTGTTTTCATATCTAAAAACCAACAACAATTTATCAATGCTCCAACAAGTTTGTCGAGGATGAGATTCTATTAAGATCAGTAATAATCTTCTCTCTGAAGAAGATTAACAAATTTTCTTATCTTTCACAACATGAAGATTACGCAAAGAATCAATCCCTCCAACTACATTCATACCATACATAGCTTATTGAAAGAAATAAAAATTTTGTCAATGGATAAATTCATTCACAACCAATTTTAACTACCAGTAGTTTCCTCTTCTGGTTTTTGCTCTAATGGAAATCTATTTAGAAACAAACTCTTCTAGTCAGTGCCATAACCCAGATAACGTAGACATCCTACAATCCATGTTAATACCACACGCATCTTCAACATAATTTATACTCCCCCCAGATAACTCAAACACCCTTCAATAATATCAATTAGCAATTAACATGTCCCAAGCAATTCAGATGATTTTTCACTCCAACTTTAAACAAGTTGATGCAAACACATTTAAATAAGTTGACCCAACTACTTGACTACCACAAAGGGGAACAAGTAGACTGTTACAACCCTTTATCAAACAAAAAGACTCGTACTGATATAAGGAAGAGACAGGAAGTAGATAAATTCCAAAAGAAAATCAAGTTGATTAAAAGAGACGAAAAGGCCAAATAAGCATCACAAAAACTATTTGGTTGATGAGGTAAGCCAAACAACCACATTGATAGCAAAAAAAAAAAAGCGGCTAAGTTAGGTTTACAAGAAACATACCTAATTCGTGCAACTGGTAGAGAAATGTTGGAGAAGAGTACTATGAAGAGCAAGAGAGACAAGAGCTTGGAGATGAGAGCGTGAAGATAAGAGCGAGGAGGACAAGAGCGAGGAAGATGAGAGCGTGAAGCATGAAGATGAAAGCAAGAGAGACAAGGATATTTCGGTCCTCAATGTCGTAAAATTTATTCCGACATACCCATAATAGGTAAAGATAAGAGTATGTCTTCTTTAGCTATTCCTCAAGGTCTGGGAATCATTAAACCCAATAATAACTATTCTAACTATCTTTTTCTAACCAAACACAAGAATAGGTCATTGTCATGAATGCATTAGGAATAGAATACTTATTCCATTGAACCAAACATGTTGTAATATCTTTTAAGCCTTTTTTTTAACTTAACTATTTTTTTTTTAAAAAGGTCTTTTACATCATTTTTATGAGAAATTAAAAAGGAGTTCATTAATTGGTTTTTAAGTTTAATTATAGGCTTGGCAAATGAACTCAAGCATGATCCGACCTAACCAAGGTTTTTTTTAAAATTTTGGTTTTAGATCAAGTTCAGATTCGAGTTACTAAGCTTGATCCAACTCTAAACTTAAAACTCTAAAAAAAAGACATCGTCTTTTGAATTTTAAATTTAAAAAATTGGATCGGATTGGACCTGATAAGACTTTGGATCGCCTAAGCCCAATTGGACTCGGGCTCAAGCAGTGTGTTTTTTCCTGGGCTATGGCCCAAATGGGTCCAACCCATTGTCATTCTTAATAAATTAAGTTAGTTTTATGATTTTTTTTAACCAGGTTATAAGACTATTTTTCAGTTTAGGATTATTTCACACGTTGGATAGTATAAAAAATGTGTGAGATTAAAATTTTTGTGTTCAATTAATTTAATTATAATTTTTTCATCAATTTTTTTAATATTACAATTACAAATAATAAAATAAACATTTGTGCACTTATAGACAAAATATACTAGTATGATAATTTTTTTCTATTTTGAAGGTTTTTTTTGAAGTGTTCAATTTAAATATGCAAAATTGAAAAAGTTACAAAATTAATTTGAGTATTAATGACCTTTCTCGTTTATATGTCTCGAATTTATTTTCTTCTTATTTCTTTTCATCCACAATGTTTAGTTAATATAAAAAAATAGTACATCTATTAATTGTAAATTATTATTTATTAAAAAATTAGATAGGCGATAATTCATGTATACATATTTTTAGGTAATTAAAAACTACTAATAATTAATAATTTTTATATTATAATTAAATATTTATTATATTACATTTATATAAATAGACGTTTGTGAAACTTTGATGAATTTAACTCTCCTTTGTAATATATAGATTATTTTTGTTTACATATTTTCATCCGATAGTAAGCTTCGGTTAATATATTTTATTAATATTATTTTCAATCAAATATTTATTTTTAGTTATGTGTAATAACTTTAAAAAAAGATCTAAATTACTCCTAAAAAGTTCAAATATAGTTGGTAATAGATGATATTGAGTTAAAACAATTCTTAGGCTTAAGTTCGATTTAAAACTCAATTAATTTTAACTTTTAATTATTGGTAGAGGTTTGGGTTGATTTTTTGTCCCAGTCAAGATCTAGAGTTCAGGCTTAAGATTAAGGATAGCAACGAGTCTGATCGAGGGTCAGGCTGAACCATTATATCTAAAGGCCCAAGCTCAAGCCCAATTTGACCCTTTTTTAATTTTTAAAAATGAGAAAATAATGTCGTTTTTTTATTACTCGATCGTCAGGTTGAGCTTAAGCTGATTCGGTCCTGAAAATCTGGCCCGAAGCTCATTCAACCTAAACCTAGCCCCTAAACTTCGGAAAAGGTCAAGTTGGCCGAGTTAGGAACGAGCCCTTTTGCCAAGCCTACTCAAGCACAAACTTAATTGAGTCGAGTCCCAGTCGGTTAGAGTTAAGCTCAATTAAATATATGTAAAATAAAAATAGCATTATTTCACTTAAAATCATGACATTTTAAAAAATATAGATTTCAAAATTTAGACTAAACTGAATAGTTCAAACCAGAGTCTATTCCTAAAATTGGTTAACTCAAGTTGAATATCTTAACTTAGATTTGGTGATTTTGTCATTCCTAGGGGTGAGATTTGGGCCCGAGCCGAACCTGGCTCTTGCAGCCGAGTTCGAGGTTGACAAATCAGGCTCAGATTGGCCAAATCTTGGGTACAACTATAAGGAAAAAAAAAATCATTTTCGGCCCTATCGAGCTCAGGCTCAGCCTAACTACATCATGTCCGACTGGGGATGGGCTCACTGTCTGAGCTCGCCCATTGCTATCCCCATTCCTGCTATCAACACGTCCAACTAGCCAACGAATAGTTCCTTCTTTAGTAGTTGCTCCCCAACAAATCGCATGGTCGTTGGACAGTGAACAGCTGGTCCTCCTCCTGGTCTAAAGCCTCGAAACCTCAACCTACAAAAATGGCTTCCGTTCTATTTCAGGCGGAAACAAACCATCTCAAAAAATTGCATTCCACGTAGAAGTAAACGTGTCAAGTAATGGGTTGGGTTTGAGCACTATAAAAACGCCTGCAATTGTTCATCCAAAAGCAGCGATACACTTACTATTCCAGAACCTCCCAAAGTCGAGCAACATTAGATAAAGAAAAATGGCAGACAACAGCCAGAACATGAGCTACAAGGCTGGAGAGGCCAAGGGCCAGGCTCAGGTAATCAGCTTTTTAATTCCAATATCTCTTCCTCACGAAGTTTGCGTGTTGTTCTTTCAGGGCTGATTTCTTCTCCTCCTCCTCCTCATCCTTTTGCAGGAGAAGGCGAGCAACTTGATGGACAGGGCAGGAGATGCTGCACAATCTGCCAAGGAATCAGCTCAAGAGGTTTCTAATCTTTTAATTCAGTCTAGTCTCAATTTTATCTGTTCTTAATGATGCCATCAAAAACAAGCTTTAGCTAGCCTTGGGGATGCGAAAAGGGTCCAGAACCCTATGATTTAAGAGGTTGAAGGTTCAATTATGGTGAATGCAGTCTCAACTCACCTCAAACACAAATATACTGGAAACTTGCAAGCATTATTCATTTATTTGGGACGAGCCCGTCTCTTGATTCTGAATCACTAATTCGTTAAGCAATTTATCTGAAACTCTTAATCTAGGAACCATCGTATACTCAATATGCATAAAAAGTTCTATAATATGATTGTTTGACATTTTCTTATTCTTGCTGTTTGTTTACAGACTGGGCAGCAGATGAAGGCCAAGGCACAAGGAGCTGCGGATGCTGTGAAGAATGCAACGAACACAAACAACTGATGATGAACACACCCTCTTCTTTCTATTTTCTATGCAATTTTAGAAAGTTTCTTTGTTACTTTGTGTTTTGTCATCTGGGCATTTTGAATATTGCTTTTCAGTTGATGTATAAAGAAGAGAACTCACTCTGTGCGTGTGTAATTCTCTCAACTTCATAAATGTTGAAGAAAAAATTCCAATAGAAAATGAGAAATTTCTGCTTCCATTGATATGAGTTTGGTTCCTTTTTTTTTTTTTCTTAATCCGAGATCAATCATATTTGAAATATTTGATCCAACTAAGAAATATCCAGACTCGACTTTAACCCAAGGCTTGATAACTATTGTGAAAATGACATTATTTTATGAAAAAACGACGTTATTGTTTTTAAATTAAAAATTAAAAATAAATTAAACCGGTAGAATTAGATCCAACTTTAGGTTGGTTGTCTCAAGTCTAATTAAGCTCAAATTCGAGCTAAGCTCGAGCCCAACAAAAATTATTGGGTCGAGCTAGGGCATAAGTAGGCCTAAGTCTAATACGATTATTGACTTCCCTAACTTTTACCATCTCAATGGTAAATAATCATTAATATATAAAAAGGTATTCTTTTATTGCATTATGTGAAAAAAAAGTTTAGGTTTTAACCTCAAATTTTTTGAGTTAGAATTAAAAATAAAAAAGGTTTTAATGACAAATTTTTAAAAGAAAAATTATAAATCAAAACCTATACATCTTGAGTTAGAATACAAAATAAAAAAAGTTTTAATCTCAAATTTATTTTAAAAAAGTATAAATCTAACCTTAATTTAATGAAATTAAGTTGTATTTATTAATTTTGTATCGAATCAAATTAAATTTGAACCGGTTATGTCATTTTTAATCTTTAATAACCATCACTATTATAAATAATTAAAAATTTACTTTATAAAATAAAATTCTTTATTGTTAATAAATATGACCCCTAACATTTACTGAATAATGATCATCTAATTAATTTCGAAAAGTAAACTACACCTCTTATGTCATTATTTTTAAAAGTAAAGCCTTTAACAGAAGTCTATAATGACCAAACACATTAAGGAAAGTTAATTACAAAATGCTTGAAATATTTGTAACAATTCAACTGCTCTAAATATTTAATATTTTTATAAAATAAAGAGTCTATAAACATATTTTACAATCAAAGAGTGATGAACTAACTCTCATTTCTTTTACAAAATTAGTTATTAAGTTTAATGTTATTAATGTTTAAATTAAAGTAATTTTATTTTTAATAAGCATAATTATGTGAAAACAAATAATTAGTTAAAAAATATTATTAAGCAATCTGAAAAAACTTAGCGTAAAAAAATTATATATATCATACAAAATTGACATTTAATAGATTAAAAATTAAAACTGTAATTATTTATAATTCATAATTTACAATTAAGTTGTTTTAATTTTCAAAATATAATTAAGTTCAAACTCATTCTTCAAATTGCATACTTAAATTTTTAATTATATCCGAAACTCAAATTTAGATAGTTTTAATAAATCAATTTATAAGTTAGCTCAAGCTTAAACTGACTTAAGGTTCAATTTTTGCTTTAAAAAGTTAAGCTTTTGGTAAGTTTTGGTTTGAATAGCTCAAAATCAGGTTTAATTAAAAAAATTATTCTATACTTTTAATTTTAAGAAAATTATTTTTAAAAATTGACAATATTAGGGCATTATTAACGTATTTATAAATTAATTAATTTTTATTTAATTGGATAAATCTATTAAATTACTTATACATTCGTTTTAACAGTTTTTAAAACATCCCGCGAGTCTTAACCACAACCCAAAGCCTCCCGAAAACCCTAAAACACTCTCATTTCCACACTGTCTGTGTCTCTCTCAGTTTGTTTGATCTCGCTGAGCCACAGCTATGAGACAGTCATGGCGATTGCTCCTCTTCCGAAACTACCGTCGATCTTGTTCCCAATTCTCCAGTCAGCCCCTACATCATTTTCAGGCAATCTCTTCCTCAGCGCTAGTTCCCTCTCTCTCTTCGTTTCAATCCCTGTCAGGCGTCCTTTTGGCAGAACGAATGAACCCCGGAATCCCATTTGCTCTTAATTTCTCTTCTGAGCCTTTAGTTGAATCCAATAAGGAGCCGGATCACCATGCGCTTATATCTGATATCTTCGTCCGGTGTAGTGGTGCTAGTGATATTGAAAGAGAATTAGAGTCGAGTGGTGTTGTTATTAGCCACGATGTTGTGTTGAAAGTGTTGAAGTCTTTGGATTCGAGTCCGGATGTAGCTCAGAGGTTCTTTGATTGGGTGATGGAGAGAGATAGGAAGAGATTGAGCTCCAAAGCGTATAATTTGATGTTGGGGATTTTAGGTGTTAATGGGTATGTTGAAAAGTTTTGGACTTTGGTTGGTACCATGAAGGGACAGGGTTACGGTGTTTCGAAGGGTATACGGGATAAAGTAATGGAGAAATTTGAGAAAGATGGATTAAGTAGTGATGTAGAGAGGCTAAAAGCTGTTTTTGCTTCCGGGTCAACAGATGATTCGGAAGAAAAGATCGGTTTGAGAATGAGTAGGATTGTTAGGAATCAAGTTTGGAGCGAGCAAGTTGAGATCCAACTTAGGGATTTAAACTTGCCATTTTCAACTGATTTGGTGAAGATTGTATTGGAAAATCTAGCAATGGAGCCCAGCAAAGCACTTATGTTTTTTAGGTGGCTTGAGGAGAGTGAGCTGGTGAAGCATGATGAAAGGACTTATAATGCAATTGCTCGGGTTTTGGGTAGGGAAGATTGTATTGATCGTTTCTGGAAGGTTGTTCAAGAAATTAGGAGTAATGGATATGAAATGGAGGAGGAAACATATGTGAAAGTATTGGGACGATTCATGAAGAGGAGAATGCGTAAGGAGGCTGTTGACTTGTATGAATTTGCAATGGGTGGAGCTAATAAACCTTCAGTGCACTGTTGCACCTTTTTGCTGAGGAAAATAGTTGTTGGTAAAGATTTGGATATGGGTCTTTTTTCGAGGGTGATTGGTATCTTTACTGGGAATGGGAATATGTTGACAGATTCAATGCTTGACTCAATACTCAAATCTCTTAGAAATGTTGGTAGGTTTGGAGAGTGTAATAAGATTTTGAAAGAAATGAAGGAAGGTGGGTTTAGTCCTGGTAGTACTTTGCAGAGTAAGATTGTGCTTAACCTTAGTAGTGCTGGTAAGAAGGAAGAAGTAGGTGAGTTTGTCAATCATATAGAAACATCTGGTAATGCTTTGGATTTCAAAGCGTGGGCATCTTTGGTTGAAGGGAATTGTGCATCAGGAGATCTTGAAAAAGCATCCACTTATTTCCAGGAGATGTTGGGGAAAGAAGGGGTTTTTAGGGTTGGTTATGTGTTTGAAATGTTGGTAAATGCATATTGCCGCAAGAATAGAGCGATTGATGCGGGCAAGCTTTTGCGTGATTGTGTTAGTGAACATGAATTCAAGCCATTGCATACTACGTACAAGTCATTGATTAGCAAGTTATTGGTTCAAGGTGGATTTAAGGATGCCTTGAGTCTACTAGATTTGATGAAGAATCACGGCTTTCCACCCTTTGTGAATCCGTTTGTAGAGTATGTATCGAAGTCCGGAACAAGCAATGATGCTATTGCCTTTATGGAGGCAATGACTTCCAAGAAGTTTCCATCAACATCCGTAGTTCTTCGCGTCTTTGATGCCTTATTCAAGGCCAAAAGGCATAACGTAGCTCAAAACTTACTGCCTAAATGCCCAGCTTACATTCGAAACCATGCTGATGTTTTGAGTTTGTTCTACACAATGAAGTCTGGTAAAGATAATGTTGCTACCATGTCATCTGTCTGAGTTTTTGTGGAGGGCCTGATGCGTGTATTCGGATTTTGATGTAATTCGGTACATTTAGAAATTATAGTGTCAAGGTTTTCTAAATCCATAATTTTTCCTTGATTCTTATTTTGTAGAGAATAAAATCTTAGCCAATCATCTAACTTTTGACTATTTTGTTGTTTTAATGCGTGCGATGTTTCAATTTTTTGATATGTAGTTCAGTTACAATATGAAGCTTGGCTATTTCCATATCTTGTACTCTAGGAGTCCTAGCTAGTGCTGCAACAAAGTCTACTAATTGTTCTTCAGAAAAGAGTTCCATCAGTACGACTTTTATCGTCTGTAGCAAGGGGAAAAACTTCATAGAGTTACGCTATTAATTGGAATTGGTCTGAAGCTTGATCTGGTGGCTTTGCTATTTCATCAGTTGCTTGCTTGTTGTCTTCATAATCGATAAGATCAGCATCCACATTATTGTCTTTCAGTTTACAGGCAAAGTCTCTGTACATAGTACTCAGCTGAAATAATTTGCAATCTGTCAAATGGGTAGGGTTAACATGATTCTTAAATGCTTTCTGATGTGCCAAAAGATGGTGATTCCTGAATATGATCATTCTCAAATATTATCATAATACTAAAAAAGGCAATATTATATTGTCAAGTGCAAAACTATTTCTCTGAGAATATTCCTTTAAACTTCATTTTAAATGTAAATGCAATGCTGTGAGCCATTTTCTCCCACAAGAAGTCAGAAAAGATCCATCTGGTGGGCTTTGTAGAAAATCACTTCTTTTGGTATATGTGTGGTTTTCTTTTTTCTTTTTCATTCTCCGGTCCAGTTTTTATCTTGATTGGAGCAGAAAAAGCAGCTAGATTTTCTTATCTGAAATTTGGTTACTATAAGAGAAAGTGGAAGTGTGAACTTGGTTCATTTAAACGCAGATTTGTGATCAGTCGTGGTTGTTCTGTTTTCTTTCTCTTTTGGGTTCATCTTTCTCACCCAAATTAGTTATGAAAGTGTGTTTTCTTCATGTTTAGAACAGAGTGCCAGCACTATTCTAGCATTAGAGATGGAGTTAACAGCGACTTTGTTTCTCCACCAAACATTTTAGTTTCTTCCATGCAGATTTCTGTTCTTCCCAATAGTTGAGAAAATAAGTGTCCCAGCCTCCTTTTAACTTTCTTTTTTAATTATGTATCTTCTCCAACAAACAATCTCTGCATAGTCATCCAAATTATATGCTGCATATGATCACATAAAGTTGGACTTGAAAAGGCTGGCCTAAGCTGAATCTATTCGGGCTTTAGGCATTCCTTAACAAGCCTAAGCCTAATCTGTTGGTTTGGGTTTGAACTTGCTCGGCCCGAAACCCGAGCCGAACGCAGGTAAATTTTCTGCAACTTTTCTAAGGATATGGACTAGTTGGGACGCTTGGATGGTGATAGAGAACTACCTTACCATTTGAGATTATGGATAGGGCAAAGGCTAGGTGCCTTATATAGAGTCTTTTGAGTGGACCAAGAAGGCAGGAGATCAGAGTTTGGAGTTTGAGAAACTTGTGGTGGAGGTGCTTTCTCATCAACTAGGACAGTGACATGGCGGGATGCCATTGGATGGAAGAATTCCCCAAAGGGTCATCAGAGTCAGCTTCTGTTGATTAGGGTTAAGGTGTAATAAATTTCCACATCAAAGTGATGCAAACCCAGGATAGATGAGGATGTCTCAAATGTGTTTCATTGATTTTGGTCCATTCGTTCTTTGGTGGTTAATTGCTTCTTTATCTTTTGGTTCGAGTTTGGTTTGATCCGAATACCCGATTTTAGTTTGGTTAAACACATTTTGATTTTATCGTTTCAAACTTGGTTAATCCGACTTTTCATAATTAATTGAAATCGAAAAAATTGATAACACCGAACCGAATTGCAAATAACTCAACCCGCATATGATCAAATTGAACTTTGCATAAACGTTTCTTTTAAGATTCTTGTGATTTTTAAAGATTATCATAAATTTTATCATTAGAGACTATTAATCTCTCCATTACACCTAAGAACTAACAATTTATGATTATGAAATTAGTGTCTGAATATGGTTAGTTAGGAACTGAAATGTTGAATAACTACCAGACAAGACCACCCAACCTCATCTTAAAAGTAACCGAAACTCAAAGTCCTTGTCCTCTTGCCACGTGTACACCCAGAATCTCAGCTATTGTGTGGACCCACCTGAAACCTGCCACGTGTCAGCGAGTTAAACGATGTTTGATTTCTGCTCGAAACCACATTAATTGACTGTAAAAAGCCGCTGCAAAAAATGAAACAACCTCGGACCCCACACATGGGATGGGACCCACCCAAAACTCAAGGAACCACAAGATAATGCTTAACTTTTCGCCGCCACTACTTTCGCACCACGTGTCAGCTGTTGGATTCTCTTTTCTCCTCTTAGTAGTAGTGACCAGTTCACAACTCTCACCCACCCATCACCACCACTTCTTCAATTCACTAACTCGTCTTTGCATTACTTACATGAAAATGATGAAGGAGGAGAACGGCGGCGGCAGAGGAGGAGGAGGAGGAGGAGCAGGGGGTAACAGCTGGGCACGTGTGTGTGACACTTGCAGAGCAGCAGCCTGCACTGTCTACTGCAAAGCTGACTCTGCATACCTCTGCACCGGCTGCGACGCCAGAGTCCATGCGGCCAACAGGGTGGCGTCCCGACACGAGCGCGTCTGGGTCTGCGAAGCCTGCGAGCAAGCTCCGGCCACCTTCTTATGCAAGGCTGACGCTGCCTCTCTCTGCACTGCCTGCGACGCTGACATCCACTCTGCCAACCCTCTTGCCCGCCGCCATCAGCGCGTCCCCATCCTCCCCATCTCCAGCTGCCTCTACGGACCAGCAGAAGACGGGTTTAAGGAGAATGATCAGGAGACTGTTGGTGAGGAGGAAGAGAATGAGGCCGCTTCTTGGTTGCTCCCAAATCCTGTCAAGAATGCTAATAATCAGAATGTTATTGGATTCTTTACTGGCGCAGAGGTTGATGAGTACTTGGACCTTGTGGATTATAACTCCTGCCCTGATCAGAATCAGTATTCTTCTGATCAGTACAATCACCAATTTGAACAAAAGAGTTACTGTGGTGACAGTGTTGTGCCTGTTCAGTGTGGAGAAGGTAAAGACCAGTTGCAGCAGCAACAACAGTACCATAATTTTCAGTTGGAATTGGAGTCTGATAACTCAAAAGCTGTTTATAGCTACAACAGTTCCCTCAGTCAAAGTGTAAGCTTTCTATAGTTACAATTTCATTTTAATCTTGATTGGTTCCAGTAAACTTGGAAGTTTGTCATTTTTTATCTTGCTTCTTTCAAACTGTACCATAAACCAGTTTGGTTTCTTTCTCAAAGTTGCAGAGTGGCTAGCTATTGAATTTTAGTTATCCATTATGACATAGCAGAAGCAGAAGTTCAATAGTCTTTACAGTAAAAGAGAAAATCTTGGGGCTTATTCTATTGATATTTTTTGGTTGCACTTTATAAACTACCTTTTCCTCTTTATGTTTACTTTCTCCTTCCAAAGGTATTGGAATCTCATGACATAACACTGTTTCTTTATTCATATTTATTCCATGTTATCCATTCAGGTTTTGATCTCCTAATTTAATCACCATTTGTGGATATTGCTTAAGACCCTATTAAGAAAAATTTAGCTTCAAAGCAACATATAAGGATCATTAAGATAATCCTACTTACATGAACTCTGTCCTTCCTTGAGTTTCTGTCTTGTCCTGTCCTGCACATGGAATATAAACCAGCTATGGTTGAAGGGGTTATGAATCGATTACAGTGGTGAGCTTTGCAATATGAGAGAATTGGACATGTTATAGCATTGAAAAAGAAACTCAATCTTGTTTGCAGTTGTTGCAGCAACTTAAGGTTTCACTTTTCTGTCCTGTAACAGGTTTCTATGTCATCCATAGAAGTTGGAGTGGTACCAGAATCAACAATGAGCGATATCTCAGTTTCACACACAAGGCCTTCCAAAGGTACAATTGACCTTTTCTCTGGAAATCCAATTCAGATGCCATCCCAACTTAGTCCAATGGACAGAGAGGCCAGAGTCCTGAGATACAGAGAGAAAAAGAAAACAAGAAAGTTTGAGAAGACAATCAGGTATGCCTCAAGGAAGGCTTATGCAGAGACCAGGCCCAGGATCAAAGGTAGATTTGCAAAGAGAACAGATGTAGAAATTGTGGTCGAGCAGATGTTCTCCACATCGTTGATGGCAGAAGCTGGATATGGCATTGTCCCATCATTCTAAATCCAGCAACAGATTGAAAGAAAGCTGAAAGAGAACATAATCTTTAGAAGATAATTGTACTAGTTATTGTTAAGGCTACAGTACTGGTAGTGTATGTTTCTTATGTACTTAATTTTCTTGATCAACGAGATACATATGTTCAGTTATTTTGTTCATCTTCTTTTCTCTGCTGCTTACTTACAGGTCCATATACAGCAATAAATTTGCTTCCAAAACTAATACAGGAGACTAAAGATGTTCTTGTTCCATACTATCGTAAAGTAGTGATTCCAAGATCCATCCACAACACAAGTAACGATATCCAGGAAAAAGAGCATTCAATGTGGCACCTTTCTTCAGAACAAAAGGGAGAAAGTCTCAGCCAGAGTGGAAAGAATGACGTGGCCGATCCAAAGGCAAATAACCTTTGTTCTTCTTCGGGTTGTTGAAGGAACTTTTGCACTTTTGGCTAGTCTTTGCTTGTCAAAAATTTTACTCCTCACCTAAGAGAAAATCTTTTACCGTCGCCAGCTCATGCCAATCCAGATTCTCCACTCAACGATTCATGCAGAAACATCCACTTACACAACCATTGATTGCAGTGGATGTCAGGATCTGCTAAAAGAAAATGCCAGCTTGAGGGATATTGCAATAAAGTTGAGCATAATTTTCACATGATCAAGAATACTGTCCTGCAACTACGGATAAGGTGTTTATGAATCTCACTGCTGCATTAACAACCAGATGTAAGAGGGAGCTGAACAATTAAGTTGGAATTTAAAGCATGGAAGATTCGTGAATCATTAACCATAATAACACAGCTTTGAGGAATGTTGGATCATCTCTTGTTCCTTTGATGCAAAATGACACATCATGCTCTACTGTTTACTTCTCAGAATCTCAATCTTAAGTCAACGGAGGCTACCATGGCGTTACAAAGAAAACAAAACAATATGATTAACATGAATGTGTGCAATAAAAAAAATTCTGCACATATATGGAGGATTATTCTAATGGAGTTTAAACCTTTATAAATATTTTAATAAATGAGCTCAGAGGCCTCATCTCCCAGAAGAAGTTATGGCATATTGAAACCACACCCTTTATTTTGCTGGTCTATGCTACAATCATGATGTCACCCCCTTAAAACCTAAGGCCATTAACTAAGGTTTGGGTAAGCAAAGGTGAAACTAACCCCCGGCAAAAGAAACGCAAAATCCTTCTCTTGGGATATGCCATTTGCATCTTTCATGGCTTCAAAAGTAAATTGACATCACAGCTGTGCAGATTGGTGACAACAGAGAAAGACAGCAGCTCGGAAGTCAGATGCATTTGTGGAGGATATTTTTTGATGGCTGATACCACTGCCAATCAAGAATGTGAAATCCATGATAGCCATGTTTTCCTTTCCACTATAAAGTCGAGGTCCTCACGGATCCTAGATGCCCTGAATCATCCATTTCTTCAATGCCATTTGTCAGGCATCATCACCTTCCCATTGGAAAGGAAATGGGATAGAGATACTAAACCCATGAAATATTACCATTGCTCATCTTTAAAGCCTCACCGTTGTTCACTTTCTAAAGATGCCATCCGGGACACAAAATTCAGCCACATTGGAAGAAACCATGAAAGCCTCCTGGAAGTCATCACTTTAAGTATTCACTTTTTAAGTACCTTCTTGTTTAGAATGGTACTTTCAAGCTTGGCTGAGCTTTGAAGTTAGTGGTTCAATATACATCTCCACTTTATGGCTGGCAATCCGTAAGCTTTTGTCAATTTCTCCACTAGGTAAGCAATGACCTCAAATCTTAGATTCAAATTGCTGCTTTTGCATTGAAGGTGCAATGATATGCACAGTTATATCTACCACAGCACCTAACAATCCATGGGATCACTTCTTTAAACATTGTTCCTACTCTTAGCTTCAAAAATTGATGAAAGATTAAAATTGCCTAAAATATAAAAGTTCAGATTCGATGGAAACTAAAACTTAATCCCAACTATGAGTATACTCTCTCAAAACTTAAATTGGAACAAAACGTTGAGCACAGTTGTTAGTAAGATTTAATGTCTATATCTAAGTTGGCAAGCATAAAAAATTCTAATGTACTACTCTCAAGTAAAATTGAGTTTTTACCATTTCTATGGAAATAATCTCTCAGTGAGAAAATAATTTGTTTCTCAAAAGATTTAATGTCAACATCTATGTTGAAATGGGTTTCAATTTAGACTTTGGGTTTCCAAAGGAAAGAGTTTTATCCAGTCACTTGGAAGATCAAATCTCCAGAACTCACAAAAAGAGAAAAAGGGCACAAAAAGTGAGGTAGCAGTACTGATCTTTAAGAAAAGAAGATTGCACTTTGCACTTTTATGAAGCTAAAGTGTATAAAAGATCAAAGTTCAGCCACAGAAAGTGGACAGATTCCAAAAGTTTGCTGTGAGAGATATAGAATGCTAGATACTTTCTTGCAATGCTCTAAACATCATCTGCATGAGTCAAGTTTACGTTCATACGCTTCCAAATGATCATTGGTCCCCCAAAAGATCAATTTCTGCTGTGTCATAAGTAAAGTATCATTGCTTCTCCTTCACTCATATATGCAACGCTTTATGTGCCTTCAACATCAATTCAAACATATTAATCTAAAAGAATTTGATTGCTGAAGAAGTCTTATACTTTTCTTGAACAAACGCTATTACTCAAAAATTTCAGACTCCTTCAAAATGTTATCTTTTCATGTAAGTGGTCACTAAATTAATTTCGTATCCTTTCTACCTAAGATCGCAATGTATAAGATCAAGTCTTTCTAAATGGAAATAACTTCCATATCTACTGTTAAGAATTATCTCCCATCATACTGAATCCCTAGCTACAGCGGCTTTCAATTGCCTTTATGTGCACTTATTCCTAAAAGCATCCCTTCTGCAGGTAAGGACATCTATGAGCATGAATTTCCTCTAAGCAGACGGGCATCGGCAGATGTTTTTAATTACTAAGTATCTACAGAAATCAATAACAGTTCTTGGAAACATGTGTTGGAGTGGTTTGTACTTCAAGAAATTATGTCTATATACCTGCTGTGGACACAACATACACATTCCAGCAATTTAAAAATGAAGCATTAAACATCAGTGTATCGAAGTGAGCATTGAATACTTTTTTCTCTGATATTTTCTATCATATCCATATAAAAGAATCTCGAGCTAGGATGTGCTTTGCCATGTCTAGACCCACACTACTGTTTCTTTTTGAATCACATAATATCTATCTTTTTATTCTTGCAGATGCGCTAAAATCTCATCAGATTAATGGCAATGAAGTAATTTCTCCAGTCAGCTAACTTATTTGTTGATCATCCTATGCTTGCTTGTACCTTTTCAGCTAATATACAACTCTTCTCATCCTGGGTTACACCCCAACTTGGGTACTTTACGATTGAGGTGGAAAGAGCAGGAATGATCAAATCATATAAAAAGGAGAAGCAATGAATTTATGGTAGTGTTCACCTTCACAAAAGTGCAATGCACTTTTCTAATTTTTTGACAAAGGCAAGATTCACTCCAAGAAAGTTGATGGATCCACAAACAGAATAAATAGAGAGAATGTTGTAAATGATACTGTTGGATGGTTAAACTGCATGATATAGACATCTTCACAATTAAAACAACTCAAATATGACAGCGTCTCTGGATTTTGCATGCATTTCAAACTGATATGCAAGTAAAAAGTCAGAAAAAGCATCCATTAACATATGCTCATTGAACCGGTTTCCAAGAAAAATATCTGTGGTGGAAGTGTTGCCCAATGCAAGCTTTAAGTAGATCCTTAAACAACAGCCACAAAAGCAAAATTGAAGTTCAACCACTCTAATTAATGAGCTTTTCCTATAAACTAACTTGAGCCTCAAATCACCACATGATGCAGACTTACGAAAAAGGTTAGAACACGACGAACAGCGCAAAATTACATCCATTTCCAGTTAAGCAATACTCAAAAGGAAAATCACACGAAAAAGAGACAAACCAACGTTTTGTTTTCAAAATGCAATTATAATCAGATTCCACCATACTCTACAGAGAAGGCTAGAGAAACAAAATTTATTCTTCCCTTTACGTTCTTCTTCTTAAGAAACAATGAGGAAGCAAAAGTTCTGACAAGCAAAGAGGTCCTACCGAGAAGAGAATCAGTAAGATACCCAGAATCATAAATTTGTGGAGAGAACAAGAAATGGAATCTGCTACTTACATCAGAGTCCACGAACTCTTGATCCTGTGGAAGACTTCATCTTTAGAAGTTTAAACAGTCTGTTAAATGAGTTCTGGAGTTGGAATTGGAAGTTTAGATAATGCAAAGCCCATATTCTGTTTTCAGACTGCAAGGCCCATTTCAATTTTTTTCTAGATCGCAAGGCCCATTTTTGTTGTTCTAGTCATAATGATAGTAATAGGTTAGTTTAAGCCTAATCCAAAGCCCATAGAGACTAAGTTGAGTAGCCCAAAACTCAATCAAACGCATTTTAACCTAAACGATTCGAGTCAACATGATATAAACCATCTTACTTAATAACATAATATAAGTTATGGCTTAAGTCACTTACTTTTTATAAATTAATTAATGAATTAATAATTTATAGCAATTCAATTAATATTTACAAAAAAATACAACCCAATCAATTATTTTGTTCAAAATTTTAAATTAAATATACAATAGTAATTATGGATGATAAGAACGCAAGTGTAACTTAAAATTGACAAGATTTGTCTAGTTTTAACCCGAATTGATCGGGATTTAAGTTAAACCTTAGATTTTTTTTTTTAAGTTTGGACTTCGGACCAAGTTCGAGTAGCCCAAGCACAACCCAGATTTTAAAATTTTCAAAATAATGATGTCGTTTTTAATTTTTAAAATTTTAAAACATATTTAATTAAACTTGATCTCAAATTTTTTTGTCAAATTAGAATCTAATTGCAACCTCTAGTCTAATAAGTCCGAAACTCGCGACCTAAGTCCAAACTTGATTGTTATTAGAAGTAGCCACCTGAAATTGTATTTTGTGACGTTAAATAAGTCGAAAAGACTTTTCTAAGGGATCAATTCACTTTAGCCTTTTTCCGTGTGCCACTTTGTATGTGTGACTCTTATGTCTTTTTCTATCCATTCATTCATTAAATATACACAGAAATATGCACAGTCACTTTTTGTCCATTTCTAAGAAGGTTCAGTGGCAAGATTTCAGTTTCAAATCCACTTATCCTTATTTATATTGTTAACGGATGAGTGGATGGAAAGGAACACATAGTGACATACGAAAACAGGCATAGTCACTCTATGCTCGTTTCTAAAAAGATTTAATGGCAAGATTTTAGCTTTAAACCCACTTATCCTTATTTCTATTGGATGAAAAAAAAAAGAAAAAAGAAAAGCAACATTGTTTTCTTTTGACCTTTTTGGATTAGAAGAAATAAGTTGAATATGTAAATATTAGTTAAATATGCTACATTACTTAATTTTAAGTTAATTTACTTATCAACTGACTTATTTGGATTATACAATTTGTATACTATTACAAACATTCGATAATTTATTTTCAATTTTAAAAAATCCCTTATATTATTTATATTTTAATTACATAATAATAATAAAATACATGTAATGCGAAAATCATATATAGAATAATTAGATGTTACTAATATTAGTAACTCAATTCAACTCTTAAATTTGACCTAAACCAAATTGAACTCAATTTAAATTAACAATTAAAACGATTATAATTAATTAATAATTTGAACCTTATTTAGTTAGTTCACGTTGAATTTAAGAAATAAATTAAATCGTCATGTATATATATATATATATCAAAATTTAAAATAAGAAGTTTTTCTAAGAGATACAAACAAAGAAAATTTTAAAAAAATTTTAAATCACACAAAAACTTTATTTCTTTTACCCTTAATGATGAAAAAGCCTCAAAAGCATTGAAATTATGTTCTAACTTCTAACTTAACAGACTAACTCATATTTGTAATTAACAAATATAAAGCAAGCAAAATAGTTAACTAAACAATATTAGCATAAATAAGCTCACAAGAATTGAAATTATGTTCTAACTTGACCTCCCTTACTATTTCTTATAATCCCAACAAGGTCGAGCATAAGGTGATTATTTCTATTTTTGTACACCACCATGCGTCCATCTCCATTCATCCATCTATCAATTAACGAGAAAAGGGGAATTGATCTCGACAAAGTCTAGTAGTGTCTAATCTTTCTATCATCATGTTTATTCCTTTTTTTTAATTATTGAAGGAATCATTCAATAAGAAGAAAGAAAATGAAAAGTTTGCTTTAAATTGTTAATTTTCCATATGGGACAATGCAAGCAAAATAGTTAACTAAACAATATTAGCATAAATAAGCTCAAAAGAATTGAAACTATGTTCTAACTTAACCTTTCTTATTATTTCTCACAACCCGACGAAGCCAGGTACAGGGTGATTATTTCCGTTTTCGTATGCTATCCTGTGTCCTTCTCCATCTATCCATTTATTAACAGAAGCAGAAAAATTGATCCCAACAAAGTCTAGTAGTGTCTAATCTTTCCATCATCATGTTTATTCCTTTTTTATTATTGAAAGAAAAAGAAAAAGAAAAGTTTGCTTTGAATTGTTAATTTTCCATATGGGACAAAGCTAAAAAAAGGTATTGACAATGGATACACGTTGGTGGGCGCGATGGCTTGGAACCGCAAGAGGCAAATATTTTATGACAATGGAATATATATATATATATATATATATATAAAAGGCACAAAAAATGGGGATAGCATCTTAATTCTTGTATGATCTGAAAATAGTATATCAAAATCAGGTGAATCGAGTTTTAAGCTATCTGCCTATCTCCGATATTTTTATTAAAATATTAGCGTAATTGATCTAAATAATATTGTTTTGCAATGAATCGTGCAGATCCAACCTGATCCATTATTAAATCTAACAAAAATATTAAGTTTGAAATACAATACATTTCTATATGTTAGTTAGAACGATTTTATTAATTAAGTATCAGTTTTTACCTTCTTAAAACGTTTATTTAAAATATATAATTTAAATATTTTATATATTTAACAATTTATTCAATACATGTTTGAAGAGTATAGCGATTAAGAATATAGTTATTATTATTATAAAATTAAAAATTTTAACCACCTTGAACTTTGCAATAAAGTGATTTAAATTTTAATTTTTACAAAGATGATTAATTATAATTCCCAATATTAGGTTGGAAGAATTAATGAAAATTAAAGTTGGGATTGTTTCCAACGAAACATGAATTTTATTTGAGTAATTATTTATAAACTGCATATTCTGAATTTTTTTACGTGCTTCGAAAAGGTTTAAAATTAAAACGTTATCCTGGGATAAGTTTGAGTTGATTAAATTTTAGTTGGGCTCGAGGGTCAACTTCACCTAACTCTATTACCATCATCATTACACTCAATTCGAAGTCTCGCAGTAAAGTAAGATCTGGGGAGGTCTGATAATATGTAGATTTACTCTTACATAATAAAGAAATTATTTTCGATAAACCCACAATACAGATGTGATAGGAAAATAATAATGCAAGTTAACAAAAAAAAAAGATAATACATAAGGACATATACCTGATGTTTGAACATATCTGCTAGTACCTTATACCTTGTAAAAATCGGCTCTTTTCGTCATTAGTTGCGTTAGGGGTCTTCACTCAGCGCCCCACTCACAAAGGCATAAAGGCCATTTGGGTTGGACTTCTTATGTGGTAAGCATACGGTGACTCTAAAGGGTATCGTTTATCCTTATCCTATCATGCCAGACTTTCTTCATTCTAACAATTATTTTAATGAGGGTCAATTCTGATATATCTTTCTTGATCACTTCGATTCAGGTCTTATAAGACATTCCTTTCTTTCTTTTGTAGCCACTAAGATTTATTATCTCATAGTGTCGTACCAAAATATCATAGGATATTCTACATGCATGTCCAAATCACCTAACTTAATTAGAAACTAATAATTTAAATTTAAATTAATCAATTTTAGCTATAAAATGAAATTGTTTTAATGTAACGGTCCAAAATAATATAAAATGACAACCTGAAATTAATCAAACTTTACTTTGAGGTAGACTCGGGCGATGGGTAATGGCCGTTGGTACATCCTGACTTGACTTATTGTCGTCGCTAATTTCTAAATAAGTCACTCGAAGAATCGACCATGTGATGAAACCAAGTTTGGGGCGTTCTTTATCTTTACCAATCACATATTGAACACATGTCAGCCGGGTAACGAGAGCATCCCTACCCTACTTTGTTTCCACTTTTTCACATATTCTATCAGCTAATTTTGCTTACCACCAAAGCTTTTCTTCTTTAATTTGTTCTTTCTCATTTCGAAGAATTTCTTAAGCACTAGTGGACGCGGCGTCATGGAAATGTGAAAAAGTAAAGCACCAGAAACCCATTCATTGTCTCGTTGAAACTACTTGGAAAGGTCGTCTATGTCACTGTTTCAGTACTTTCCCACCAATATTCCTTCTTCTGATTTCGTTTTCTTTAATCCCTTTTAAGTTGTAATTTGCTTATAAATACAACCACCCTCCACTTGGATCTTTATCTTCTCCAGGAAAAAAAAAAACAGAGAAACCCTAGGTAGTGAGAGAGATGATGAGTACAGCAAGCAACTCTGTTCGATTCCTACGTTGGAACTCTCCAATCCCTTATCTCTTTGGAGGGCTAGCTCTAATGCTTCTATGCATTGCTCTGGCACTGATAGTTCTGGTTTGTTCATACAGAAGATCATTGTCTGATGTAGAGAAAGGTGGCAAGCTGGTCGACCTTCCAAGTTTTGAGGATATGGAGCCCAAGATCGTGGTGATCATGGCTGGTGAAGAACAACCCACGTACTTGGCAAAGCCAACTTGCAGTTGCCAGAAGGAAACAAGTTTCGGGTCTGGAGCTTCGACCCAGAACTGATGGAGAAAACCTGAGTTTTGGATTTTTGTTTCTGTCTTTGAATTTGTCTTTTCCGGGATTTGTGTTTGGTGAGCGATGAGTAGATGCAGTAAAATTTTGGTACTGAGAAAGGAAGCTTTGTTTTGTTTTTTCTTCTTCCTATATATGTTCTTCTGTTTCTTCAAAACTTGCTTTTTCTTATCAGGTTTCTGCCATTTTTTCTTCTTTTCCAAACAAAGAAAAAAAGAGTTACAAGGAATAGCTTGGTTTTGTTGCAGAAGATAAGAAGATTAAAAGCAACGGTGGACCAGTCAGGTCAGGTCGAGGATTAGACATTGGGGTGAACAAATTTTGCTGGGTCAGGTCATAATCACACCCAACTTTTGTGATTTTTGAGGCACAGAAACTTCAGGATTTCGCCTTCTTTTGCTTTTCAAGCCATGATAGGGGCTGCTTTAGAGCATGCCTATTTCCAATGTTTTAAAATTTGATCCAAAACTTAAATCAACGATATAAAAAGTCTAAATTTAACTAATATTAGAATATTATAAAATAAGTTTAAAATTAAAATAATTAAAATTTATGATTACCATCCGAAAATTTTAAATTTTAATTAATTAATTAAATAAAATTTATAAGAACTTACTAATTTAAAAAAATTGATTGATTGGTTAATTGATTAATTAATTAATTTTAATAACAAAAATTATTAAAATAAATATAATTAAAAATTAAAAATCGAACTGAAAGATTAGATAGTTTAATATTTTTAAGATTAAATCAACTTAATCAATAAAGTTCTCAAGATTTCGGATTGAATGGAACTTGGGCTCAACTCAATATTTCTATTTTAACTACAGTTGGGTCTAAATGGTTAAGTGGCCCAAAACTTAATATTTGATTTTTTTATTTATAAATTTGAATAATATAAAAATTAGATCGATTAATTAATAAATTAAATAAATTTTAACAATAAAAATTATTAAACTCAATTAAATCGAAAAGTTGACAAGTTAGGCCGTTTAAAGGTTTGAATATTAAACAGACAAATCACAGAGGAATAAATAAAATAGCACTATCTAGAAATGTTGGGAGGTGAAAGTAATTATAAATTGATAGTTAGTGGTAACCAGAATCATCATTAGTTCGACAAATTATTAAAAACAAAGTGAGATTAAGGGAATCTCATTTAAAATATTTCCTCATCAAGAAGTGGCTTATCTTTATTTTGATTAATGGTTCCCCTAAGGTGCATAAGTTTTCGCTGATTCTGTTTAGTCAGCTAATTATGACCAAAGTGAAAAATGATTAGTCATTGCTTTGAAAAACTTGTAGGATATTATAATTATTTTAAAAACTAGACCGGAAGTTAAATCAATAAGATAAAAGTTTTAATATTTAAAAGGTTCAATTGGTATTAAACGTCATAAAATTAGTTAAGATTGAATAAAATTGAAGAATTTGAAAAACAATAAAAAATATTATTTTTACTTATAAAAATTTAGATTTTTATTAAAAAAGAATATTATATCAATTTATAAAAACTAATTATTTTACAAAAATTTGTCGATTAATTAATAATTGATCATTTTTAACAACAAAAATTATTAAACTAGATCAAACTGAAAAGTTAAAAAAATAAATGATTTAAAAATTTTCATTGTTAAATCGACCGAATTGATTCAATTTTTAAAATATTGATAATTACTTTTTAAAATTTCATTCTTCGTCAATACAAACTTTTTCTTTTCTTTTCTTTAACTTTGATTCAATGAGAAGTAATCCAATCCTGATTTAATATTTCTTTTATAATGGTAATTTTATGTAAATAACCTCTTTTTTTATATTAATTATGATGTAATTGGAGTTTCTTTAGATTTTTTAATGAAATTTTAAATAAATGCTTAATGATTACATGCTTATAATTTAATCTTTAATGAGAATATTTATTATAAAATATATGTATTTATATAAAAATTAATCATTGCTTTTACTTTTTGTTTACAATATAAATAAGTTACAATTATCTTCGTATATTAACTTATAAACGTAAAAATTACTAAGAACATATTTATGTTCTTAAAGAAAAAACTCAATTTCGTATTTTAACTATAATCTTTAACTTGGATTTATTCTGAATGCTTTTCTTTATACATATGGGTTGATATGTTTCGATGCACATATCAAATCACACAACTGATTTCGAGTATAACAGTACACGCTGCTTATGGTCAGTATAAGCAAAGTGATAATAAAAGGAATGATGATAATATTCTAAAATACAAAATATATAAAAGATAATTTTTTTAAAAAGTACAATAACAATTAAATTTAAATAAATTATTTGATTATTTTAATTGTTTGATATTTTTTTTATAATTATTGATATGCTCAACTTTAAAAGCTAGCTCAAAAAATAGAAGAATTTATAAGTTAATCTAAGTACTTGTTTAGATAGGCTTATGTCAGTAAAGTTTTGTTTAGAATAGTTTTTTTTAGATGTCAGTTAACTGTTTGATTTTTAATTAAAAAATAGTTTTTTTAAAAGAGCTTCATACAGTAGACTGTTTAGCAACATAAAAAATAAAAAGATTATATTTTATTTTATAATAAAAATTATTTATGCATATAAATATTATTTAAAGTATATTAAACAATATGTAAAGCACAATATATTAATTATTATATAATTTTAAACTATTAAATAATATGCAAAGCACAATATATTAATTATCATATAATTTTAAACTATATGTAACATAAATGAAAATATATCTAAACAAATCTTTTATATAGATTATAATATAAGTAAAACTAATATCAAAAATAAATATTAAAACATATAAAAAGTCAAATAATATTATATAAGTTCCAAAATAAACGTGAAGATGAGTTTGTGAGTATTGTAAAAATTATGTGTAAAACATAAGGACAAAAGAGAATAAAAAATAGGCTCATTAATTGATTTGAAAAATCTATCTAAAAAAGTTTTTTTTAAGAAGGTCAATTTTTGAGCTTTTTAAAAAACTGTATTTTGACTGCCAAAAAAGTTATATCTATTAAAAAAGTACTTTTTTATTTTACAACAAAACTTTCATTTTTCTTAAAAAAAAGCTTCTACGATGAAAAAAATACTTATTCACCCTCAGAAAGCTCAACCAAACAAAAATTAAATCTCACATCAATTCCCATGTGACATACGCGAGACTCAAGTTTTGTATTGTACAATTGGACCGTAACATTTATCCAAATATATGATTGTCATGTTATTACGTCTTTATACTAAAAAGTTCACTAATGTGAAAAATATACTGAGTATATTCCTTGATTCGGTCATTGGACATTGAAAAGGTGAAACATGCAATATTATTGATATACCATTATTTATTTAGATTATCATATCTTATTGTGATACATATCAATAGGGGAAGTGAAAATGGCTCCTCAAGACTCTAAAGGACATATCAAGAGGGTACATGAAAGGATATAACATATCTCTTATTTTCTTAGTAACATGTACATTGACACAATCATACCAGTAACCCAAAAAAAGATTTTATATAACCTTTGTTCCTTTATTCTCTCTATGACTCTAGATAGGTTATGTTGCTAATGGCATGAATGTAACCATTATAGTTGCAAAGATTCATAAGAAGTCACTTAGTAACATCTTTGACTTATTAACTCAATAATAGGATTAAAAAAAGAAAAGCACGAAGAAGAGAGCACTAAGATGTTGAGGAAATGTCACAATTCAAGGAGATAATAAACTATAAAGTCCGAAGTTATTTTAATTTTTAATTTTAGTGTTTAATTTTTTAAAATTTTAATTAAATTTCTACATTTTTAAAAATAAGAAAATTTAATTTAAACTCAATTTTAAACATTAATCAAGTTGTTACATTTGTAATATATTAGCTACCAATGCATTTGTTATAGGTCTCTTAGGGGGTGGTCGAGTTGGTAGAGTGGAGGTATGAGGTTAAAAGGTTTTGTATTCCACTCCCCCTATTTGCACTCTCTTAATCGAGCCAATCGTATATGGCTTGTTTAGTGTAGAATATCCGTTTGATGTGATTTACAAGTTATTGCGTTAATCAAGAGATTTATATACTTTTTAATTCGTTGTCCCGTTAAAAAATGAACTAATTAACCTATCCTTCACTTTTAAGAACATTTTTGCAAGAGCAACAGTCCTTAAGAGACAAATTAGAAAAGATTAGAAAGAAGGTGATGCCTGAAAATTCTGCATCATCAATTAAGAGTCTATGGCATTCTCCAATACCTTACTCTTTGGAAGTTTAGCTGTGATGCTAACTCTGATTGCCACCACACTAATATTGGTACTAGCATGCTCCTACCTGATAAGGGTTTCCAATTCCAGGAGTGAAGATGAAGAAAAATCACTCAACTCAAGCAAATATATTACAATGATCGATAATGGTGATCCAAAAGTTCTGGTTGTATTAATGGTTGGAGAGGACAAGCCAACGTATCTGGCAATACCAGTCGCTTCTTCTTCTTCTTAGCAATCTAACTACCTGACGTCCTTACATGGCAATATCAGTCTCTTCTTCTTCTTCACAGCAACTCTTAACTACCTCACGTCTTTACGTGACAATACCAGTCTCTTCTTCTTCTTTTGAAGTGAACATTTACATATAATATAACGAATAATAAAGATTTTATTAGTCAAATCAGCAAATTTTTAACGGATCCAATGCAGCTTCGATGATGTCAGTGGACGCGGCGGCTTGAAAAGCTGCCAGCGAGTTGTGCGGATGATGATCATGTCGGAAATGATTAGATATGATGAAACTATTTCTACTGTGCATGATGGGTTGAAGTTAGTGGCTAGAACAATGACTTGATAGCTTTTGTGCTAAATTTATGTCTAAATATTTTATATTTAGCCTAAATATTAAATATATATAGTAATTTTCTCTTAATTATTTAATTTAAATATTTGCTTATTTATCTTAAATATTTTCTTGTAATAACTTGTTTAATTTAACGACTTGTTTGATTTTTTTTGTAGTTGCTCACAAGATGTCCCAATTATGGAAAGACATCTTTAAGCTATCCACACCCAAACTAATCCCCATTCGAGCTGAGTAGGTCCCTTGCGGAAGACAAAATTCTGACTCCAAATTTTAAACTGTTGCATACATGAGGGGGTTCAAACCCATAACCTCACTTAAGTCAGGAGAGTTTATCGTTTTTATTAGAAATAAGGTTGCATATTTCTGAACCTCTTCTCTCTTATTAGCAAGACTTTCATTAGGTTGTTGCCTTTTGTTATGTATGTATTATATTATTTATTTTTATTTTAACATATTTATTAGTATTTTTAATATCTATTTATGTTATTTCTAATTATCATTATATATATATATATATACAGGTTTATCGAAAACAACATTTTTATTAATTAATGGTAAGACTACATACTCTTAAATGTCTCCTACTTTTACGAATTAGTATAACTTTTATTTTGTAGTTACTTTCGTTGTATGTTTATATAAGTGTTTTCCCTTCTTTTCCTTTCCTTTCCTTTCCTACATGAAAATTGACACTCCTTAAGGAGTGGAATGATGTAAAATGTTCAAGCTACCCAACCTTACAACATTTTGCTCTGTTCTTTCTCATGTACTTGAGTGCACTAACATGCTCAAGGAATGGGTTCTTCTGGTTCTGGATCACAAGGCAGGCAGTCTAGAGAAGACATTCTCGTGTCTGTGGGATGGGCTACCTCATAAACTTTCAGCAGGTTTCACATTTATGATGATGCAGATAAAGTGAAAATCATTAAAACAAAAGTTCTTCGTGATTGAATCGTTTCGAGCTAGATTTTGTTTTTGTTTTTAATCTTGAATCTGCTTCAAAATTTAATAAATTCGAGTTTAATCTAGTAACTTGTAGATCGAATAAAATTAGATTAAATCTGAATTGTTAATCTTATTTTTTTAATTAATTTCATGGGTAAAAAATAAAATACTTTTTTAAGATTAAAAATGAATAAGATCAAATAGATCTGTTAAAGATTGATATTAAATTTAAGAAAAATCTAAATCCGGTATGAACTCAATTGAATTTAAACCCAATTGAACCAAATTTGATTTGTTGATTTAAAATTAGAATAGGGTTGAACTAATTTATAATTTCTATATTTTTAAATTATTTTATAATTTAGTATTCCAAATCAAGTCTTCATATTTTGTAAAATATTTTATTACATTTATTGTTTTTTGGTTAAAATTTTTGATGAAATTTATTTAGGGTATATTTTATAATCCTTTAAAAATATTACACCATAATATTTTTTTAAAATAAGATAAATCACAACAAAATACATTTCTTTAATTTTGATTGGATCATCACATTTATAGTCTTTTTTTGTTATCAAATTACAACAGTATTTTCCAACTCTCAATATAGCCATCCATAAGTAAGGGTTTTACACCTATCTTACCTTTACACTCTTGGGACTCTCCTTTTCTCCCTCTCCTTCTCCTACCTTACAGCATCATCTTCATCATAAGGAGAGAACATAACTTCATAGCTCTAAAGAGAGTAATTCTCAATCTTCACTCTGTATGGATCCTTTCAAACAGATGTTTGGTACAGAAGGATGTGGCAGCAGTGAATCTGGTTGGACAACATACATTGCCTCTCCCATGGAGGAAGATGACTATGAGTTCAATGATCGTGGAAACCACCATGACTACCATGATCATGGAGGTCCCATTGGCAATGAAGAAGACCATGTTGGTGGAGCAGAAGACAGTGATGATGACTCAATGGCTTCTGACGCTTCCTCTGGTCCCCATCTTCAGTACAAGCGAGAAGATAGTCAAAGTAGCCATGGAAGAGTAACAAGCTCTAAGAACAGCAAGGAAGATTGTAAATTCAATCCCTTTTCTCTCTTCTCAAAGAAGAAGAAGAAGAATGAGAAAGGTAGAGATGAAGAACATTTTAAGAAGGATAGAAGATTCACTGGTTTCAGAAAATACAGCAAGTAATCTCAGTTCAGGTTTGTAGAGATCACTGCACAGAATAAAATAAATCATGTTAAAAGGGTTATACAGTATTTACAGGAATTGTAAGAGAAAAAAGGCTGTGTCTTTCTGTTATGGCTAAAGAGTAAAGATTCGTCCATGATCTGAACTTACAGTTTCTACTTACAGAAGCAAGTTTTACATCTGCAACTCATGAACACTGTCAAAATTCTTTATTCCTTTTCACATTTTCCTTTCTGTTTCTTTTTCTTGTTTATACTCCTGCAAGAGAAGAGGCTAGAGATCATATTAGGAACAACATGGCAATGATAATAGTTTTTATGTGGACTGAGACTCAAAAGAGCAAGCGATTCGAGATCAGGTTACATAAAAATGATTGTTATTTTTGGGAACGACTCAGAACTAGTGGATTTTGTATATTTGTGTGGTTGTGCAGTCATGTGGTGAATGGTGTTCATGGACAAAGTAAGCTGTGTGCTGGAAAGAAAATCCAAGGCCTAGAAAGACAAATGCCAGCCATGAGAAGCAACATAGACAAGTATAGTAATAGTGACAGAATATTGAGTGCAACAGCTAGGCAGCTAGCAACTATAGGCTGTCCATTACACAAACTAGAAGACAACCGACAGTTTCAAGCATTTCAGGAAGTCTCTTATTCTTCCAAGGAAAATGCTAAAAGATTCAGAAATGAAGGACGGGAATGAAAAAAAAAACTTTTCAGGAACCCATTTGGTTCACATTAAAAAGATATACATGCATCTGACTGGTTAGCTTCCATTCTGTAAAAATCAAGAGGTCTCAGAAGATTCCAATTTTGTCATCCTCCTTTTTCATGAATTTATGGATCATTTTCATCTACACTTGCATGTGCATGTGATGAAGTTTTGTAGTGAATGTTTTTTTTTTCAAACTCGAACCGGAACCTGGTCAAATGCAGAGAAAAAAATTGTTAAGAATGAGCCTGATTGAACCTTAATACCTGAGCTTGAATCCAATCAAACCAATTTGGCCTGTTGACTTCGGGTCTGATCAGGTGAGGCTTGATCTAATTTAACATCCATAAAAGTGTGTTGAGATAAGATATGATCCATTTATCAATCTGACACAGCATATTAAGTTTTTGTGTTGAATGCTAAATTAAAATAATGGCTTCAATCCCAATACAGAAGATTGGCTACTTGACCAACCAAAAGAGTTTCAAAACCTGCAACTGGTTTTACAGCTAAGCTACCCTTCCTTTAACATACAAGAGGAATCAAATTGCAGGCTGCAACTTTTATGGTTTCTGAACAAAATACAAGAACAAATCACTGACACGACAAAATAACACCCAAAAGTAGAGAAATAGCGTATTAGATCTGAAAATCTGATTAAAATGAAACCCTGCATGGTAAACATTCATAAGGTCCAGACAACAACCAATAATTATTATACTTATTGAATGTACTGAATAAGGTGTCACCAGGGAAATTTAGTCCTTCAACTGCTTAGCAATCTTAAACCACTCAGTGTGGAAAGATCCTTCCATATCAATCCGTTCATATGTATGAGCACCAAAGTAGTCTCGCTGAGCTTGGACCAAATTAGCTGGCAAGCTCTCTCTCCTATAGGTGTCAAAATAAGCAAGACTAGTAGACATTCCAGGAGTGCTAATGCCTGAGTTGATGGCAAGGCATACAACCCGACGCCAGGCAGACTGACGTTCCATGATTTCTTTTGCAAACTCTGGATCCACCAGAAGGTTAGCAAGGTCAGGGTTCCTATCATAAGCCTTCTTGATTCTGTCAAGAAACACAGCTCGAATAATGCAGCCTCCCTTCCAAATCCTGGCCAGTTCTCCCAATTTCAAGTCCCAACCCTGCTCAACACTCTTAGCACGAATCAGGTTCATCCCCTGCGCATAACTACAAATCTTGGAGGCATAAAGTGCTTTCCTCACATCATCAATTAGCTTCTGCTTGTCAACCACTTGGTCCGTCAATATATCAACAAAGGCACCGGATTTGAAGACTTTGGCAGCTTCAATACGTTCTTCCTTCAAACCACTAAGGAACCTTCCATCCAGAGAAGCAGCAATGGTCGGAGCTGCAACTGATAGATCAGCAGCCTGTTGAACAGTCCATTTACCAGTACCCTTCATACCAGTTTTGTCCAAAACCTTGTCAACCAAATATCCATCTCCTTTATCATCCTTAATTCCAAAAATATCTGCAGTAATTTCAATCAAGAAACTTAGCAACTCACCCTTATTCCATTCTGAGAAAACACTTTGTAGTTCCTCATTTGACAACTTTCCAACTGATTTCAAAACATCATACGCTTCAGCAATCAGCTGCATATCACCATATTCAATTCCATTGTGCACCATCTTAACAAAATTACCCGACCCACCTTTTCCAATGTAAGTAACACAAGGGCCGCTGTCGGGAACTTGAGCTGCCACTTTAAGAAGAATGTCTTCTATGTACTTGTATGCCTCAAAGGACCCACCAGGCATCAATGAGGGTCCATTTCGTGCACCCTCTTCACCACCTGAAACTCCCATTCCAAGATAAAGCAATCCCATTTCAGCCACAGCCTTTTGCCTCCTCTCAGTGTTTTCGTACCATTCATTTCCTCCATCAATGATACAATCACCTTTTTCCAGATATGCTGAGAGTGTCTTTATGGTTGCATCAACAGGTGCTCCAGCCTTAACAAGCACAATTATAACCCGAGGCTTTTGGATTGATTGAACAAAAGATTCTGGATCATGGAAGCCATATAAAGGTAGATCTCCCTCCTTCTTAGCTCTTTCAGCGGTCTCGTCAACTTTAGAGGTTGTTCGATTATAGACAGAGATGGGAAACCCTTTCTCCGCAATATTGAGGGCCAGATTCTGGCCCATAACAGCCAGACCAGCAAGGCCAATTCTAGTTGGTTTTGAGGGTGCAGCCATAACTTTCCCTGTTCAATTATGTTGTCAACTTCAGTTTGAAAATTTACAAAAACAGCAAAACATTTAACAACCTTGAAGAAAATTTGTTTACATACAGAAACTTGGATAGTAATAACAAAGGTTTCTTGTTCTGCTAAACAAAGTTGGAAAAAAGAAAGAAAAGAAACAAAGGAACGGTGAAATGGTTAGGCAACAGCTATAATAACGGTGAAATGGTTAGGCAACAGCTATAATAATCCTTAGAGCTGAAAAATCAAGTGACATGAAAAGCAATTACAACAATCTGATATGTCAAGTTTTGTTTTTCTAACCACTATTGATGCTTCAAACGTCAAGATAGATATGCTCAAAACGGAGACTTCTTGTCATACATTGCTGCACTGAGTTGATAAATTACATAATCCCTTAAGGAAACCTCCAACAGTAATGCTCATCCACTCATTGGCATGCTAAAGAAGACAAAATTTTGAAATCCTACTGGAAAGTAAACCTCGCGAACCCCTTAGTTCCCATTAATATCAAAGACAGAGAATATCTGAATCAATGAGCTGAAGCCCACTTCGCCAGAGATCACTAGTTGCCTTCCTTTACACACAAATCCCCCACTAGAAGATCGAGGTAACAATCATGGATGTTTTTCGCTATATAACAAGAATCCATTTTAAAGTTACATCAGTCAAAAGGAGAAAGCCATCCACTTAAAAACCTATTCTTTCACAAACTCAGTCACAATGGTGAGAATCTATACGTCATTCAAATACACAGGATCAAATGAATCGTCATCGAAAGATGAAAAGAAGTTTTCTTTCGATCTTGATCAGTCAAGACATGAAATGTTGACCAACTACAAGAATCCCATCAAGAATCATCTCAAATTCATCAATCAGAAGAAGCCATTGCCAAATAAAAAGTAATCGCAACAGATCAACAACAATGAAGTAACTCCCAGATATAATCAAACTTTTAGACAGAAAAATCGATTAATAATATCTCGAGCCAATGAAAATGGCCAAAATGGGAGCAAAAAACATGCAGTAAGAAAGCGCTCACCTTTGCTCAGTGAAGACTACAGTTCCCTCTGATCGATACAATCACACGAACCCAGAAAATTTAAAATGTGGGTTTTGAAGAGGGTAGATAAAAGATCTTAAATGTTAGGTGAAACTGTGTAATGAGGAAGGTAGTTCCTTAACTACCATGTAAGAAGCAATTGGAATCATGGAATATCTTGACTTGTTTCTCTTGTTTGTCTTTTATGTATCTAAGAATAAAACTATAGTTTTAGTTTAAATTTATTTTAATTAATAATCTAAATCACTTGATGAATTATATAATAATTAGTCCATTATTTTTCTTAAACAAACCAATTAATTATGTTCGGACTTGAGTTTAAATATATAAATTCATATGGTTAATTAATTTACTCAATTAACATAAAATTAACATGTATAAGATTGTTTGTGTATAATTTTACCAAATTATTTTCTTTTACTCAATATAAGATATAATAATTTTATAATATTTTACAGATATTGCTACTTTGAACAAAAATAAGTGATGAAGAGCTTAAATTCTTAAATATCAAAGATGTGAAGATCAAAATCTTGATTCCTTGAATAATAATAATTGAAGAAATCTTTGTAAATTCATTTTCTTTTTTTAATTTTGAAAATTGTTAAATTATTACTTAACAGCATGTTTGGAATGTGATGAATTGAATTCAATTTCAAGATTGAAGATTGAATTCAATTCATCTGTTTGGAACTTAAAAAAGAGCATGATTTGAATTCTTCCATGGATTTAAAACCCACTTTTTTAAGGAGTTAAATTCACGTAAAAATCGCGTGAATTTAACCCAACAACTGCTATCTTCTTTTTTAACTCACAACAGCAGCCAACCTACCATTCCAATATGAATTGAATACTCACAAACCCTACACCTCTTAAAAAAGACAGTATTCTTCTTCTCTGATCCTCTTCTCCTATAAGGAAAAAATAATCATACTAATAATATAAATAATATTAATAATAATAAGGGTCATAGTAGTAGTAGCAGTAATAATAATAATAATAA
>JANIJH010000001.1:48842740-48873438 GCA_024520975.1 Erythroxylum areolatum | reverse complement strand
CCAAACAGTGTAAATTGAATTCAATCCCAACTTCATTAATGTAATTGAATTCAATTCGTTAATGAATTCAATTCAAAAGTTTCAAACAGCCTGTAAATGCTAAAAAACGTATCTTCTTCTTTAACATTTAAAAAATATTTAAATTTGATCGACTTAAGGTCAAATTAATTAAAACCCAAAAAAGCTTAAAATCTAACATGGGTCAATATTGAATTCAACAACTTGAATTCCATCAAATTTTAGAATCTCTTAAAAATTGTCAAACCAGACTCAGACCCTATAACCCATTATCCAAAGCTAGGATCTGAGTTATGTTGGCAACAACGCATTTCACAATATTCATACAGCCTTACTTCCACCAACAATCTTGATAGACCATCAAATGCATTCAGGAGCATTAAGTAGTGGGGTTGGCTTCATCCTTACACATGGAATAAATAAGATTGCCACGTTCAATTATGTCCCTACGGTTGACGTCTTCACATAAAAGCTTTTGCTGCATCTCATACCCTTTGAACCTTATACTCAAAAAGTGTTTCCCTTTTTTCATGATGTTGCAAGTAGTAGCTCACCAAGACTAAATGCAAGATCGATGGCAATGCGCATACCAACTGTTTGCACCGGGCAAAGCCTCAAGAAGCAATCTGCATGGAGGTAGAAGACTTACGGATCGTGAACTTCTTCTCCCGAATGACTTTCATGTCAGCTGGAAATAAAACTGTAATTTTCTGGCTTTCAACCAAAAAGGATAATCATAGCAACTCACCAAAAGAACATAGTGTAAATGGCAACTCCCACAAGAAGTTACTGAATATACATTTCAATAAGCTTGGTCATAAATTCTGATGTAATGAAAGCAACTTTTACAACCTCAGGCTCCAAGATCATCTATGTGTTACAAATGTCAGAATATTCTCATGACATTGGAAAAAATTTGAGGACTTTTGAGTTCTAGTACAGAAGATATTCAAATCCAATGAATCGAGCGTGTAAATAACCAAGTTGATAAAATACAATTACTTTAGAAGTACAAAATTGTATAAGAACGTGACTATCCCAGTATGGACACTTACAGTTCATTGTAGCGTACCACTGTATTTGGCCACAATGAGCTGCAGCTATATCTGTTTAAAGGCCAAAATTGCACATCTGAACGAACTCCATATCATTGTCCACATACTTAGTCCAAAGATTCTTATATTGGTTCATGGCAATATCGAGCCAAGGTTTCATCTTCCCATTGTAATGGATCACTGCAGCATTGCTGATCTCATCCATGCTAATACTTGGATTGTAACCAAGGCCATGTACATGCCAAGATTTGTCGATTGACTTCGTTGTTGAGTAGAAAGTGATTAAACCAGGAGGAAGAGTATCATCTTTCCATAAAGTAAGGTCCTCGTTCTGATCAAAGCAATAAGTACAGTCTTAGAATTATATCCTTTGTCTCAATCCGGTAATAGAATCAGTATGTTAGCAGCTTAAAGTTAATTATGTACTTTTGGGAGCTCAATTGCTTTCATTGACTATGGATAGAGAGAAATTCAGTATAAATTAATGCAAAAGACCTAAAGGTGAAATCAAAATTTATAAGGGGTCAAGTTGCAAAATGACTTACCAAGTTCTGCCAGTAATGATACTGTTCAGTACACTTTTCTCGCCTCCAAGCATCAAGATCAAATATATTCATCCCAAAAGCCCAAGCACAAGCCTTGGAGTTGAACTTCTGTTTAATTAAGGGATGAGAAAAGTTCAAATACTGTGCATAACGATGAAATGATCCGAAACAAGTTTCAACTGCCCCATTGACTTTTCCATCCAATTCAATCTTCCATAACCCTGTCAAATCTTTTTGAACCACCACATCATCATCCAAAAATAAAATCTTATGCAACTTGGGGAACATCTCCGGCAGGTAAAACCGGAGATGATTCAACATAGACAGATATTTGGGATGCCTAAATTTCATGTTACCCAATTCCTTGGTAGTATTCTCTGCATGATCCTCAGAGTTAAACTTTTGCGCATTGATATTTTCAATTTGCCTCAGGAGTGGGACATATGAAGAATTCAAGAATCTATAATCCTCCACGGCCTTCACCTCCACGTGAGCACCCCCTTCTGCAGGCCTCATTCTAAACCATACTTTCATAGCTGCCACATTCATCCTATCAGTGACCACATGGAAAACATGTTTCCATGGTTCCTCTGCATTCTTTACTGCAGACATCACCACCACTGAGACTGCAATCACATTATCAGAGAAAATCGCATAATGAAATAAACTTGGATCCTCAAATTCCGGCTTGGGAGCCTCTTCTATATATTTTTCGGGATGTGAAATCCTCTCCCCCACAAGTCTCATCGCTAAGCAATGTAAACTCTTTGGTACTGATTTTGCAGCTATCAAGCTAGCAAAAGCCCCATTCTTCTTTGCCTTGTTCAACAACTCATTCACAGCAAAGATGGTGTCTTTCAACTTCTGAATCTTTAGCTGATTATCATAGCTCTCCTTCGATTCTGCTATTATTGTTCGAGTGATTTTCACTCTTTCCTTCACTTCCTTCTCAAATTGCCTTAATACATCCTCGTCCATCGGACCATCCCCTTTGAACAAGGAGGATTGGTAATTCGGCTTCATTGTTAGGTCTGTAAAATTCTTTGCTAAATCATCAAACATTCTCAACTGTCTAGAGGTATCTAGTTTAAGCTTCCTTGCAAAAGCTGCATACGCGTTAACCAGTGTCATGTGATCATTGGCTTGCTTGTGTATCAAATCCAATCGAGTCTTTCGTGGATCAGATTTCAACGCCAAAAAGGTTCGATGAGCATATGCATTACCAGTAGAAGGTAGTGACTGTTAAAAACATAGAAGAGTAAAAAATCATCAAACAGGTAGTCCAATTGGCATCAAATTGCTTAATAGCATATTCCAACTACCATCATTCTACAACACTAGGCTGAGGTTAAGAAATCACTAAACTAGAGTTACTTATGACAGAAATTCAATGTAAAGAAATGAAATGATTATTACTTAAGAGAAACCATAAATGGAGGCGAAATCAAAGCAAAACGATCCAAAACAGTGTTGGGTTTAGAGAGCGATAAGATTTTGAATGCAAAACAGAACTTACTGGGTGAGGGTGAGGGGTTGAGGGATGATTGGTGAGGATAACGGAGAGAGTGGCAATGAAGAGCAGACTGAACATGGCGGAGACGAAGATCCTGTACGAGAAGAAGCTACGGAGGATGGAGGAATTAATGCCGCCGACTCCTCCACCACCGTTGCCGGAGGCTCCTCGGCTACCTCGGACGGCCACCGCCATTGTCGGAGATACGATGGATCTGAATGTGTTGGCTGTGTGAAAGCGAAGTGCAAGACAGAGATAGAATGATCAATGACATGAACTGGATCTAATTCCGTGTCTTTGTCGGTGTTTTTTTCAATATATATTATTTCTATTTAGTTCTTTGCTTTATTTAATAAAATATTATTCTTAAAATTATGTTTTAGTTATTTTCTTTTTCATTTTATACTTGTTTTTGCAAAAAATAATTATGAATGTAATACTTAGAGTTGACATCGAGTCGGATCTGAATATTTTTGTTCGGATCGATAATTAAAATAACTCGTTTTATTTGGTTCGAGATTCAAAACGGTGTCACTTCATTCATCATCATTATCATCATCGTCACATTCAATCTGAAATTTTATAATAAAGCGAGATCCGAAGAAGTTTGATAATATGCATCTTTAACCTTACATAATAGAAAAGTTGTTTATGGTAAAACCACATGCAAATGTAACAATAAAATAATAATGTAAGTTAAAGAGTAAATAAATAAAACTAGCACGCTAAATCATTACGTAGTTAAAATCATAATAAATACATAACTAAATATAAATAAAATATAAATCTACTGTCAAAAATATTTTAAAACTAAAATATAACGAAATATATCATTTTTTATCTTTAAAAAATACATCAATATCCAGATAAAAAGAAAGCAATAAAGTATTAAAGAACTTGACTTTGAATCATATAAAATATGAAAACCTAGAAAAAAATGAATATGTAAAAACACAAAATATCTGAAACCATAAGATTATTAAATATAAAAATTCAATCTTGACATAAACCCAGTAATATTATATGCAAAGAGATCAATATAATAAAACTCAGAAAGCATTAAACACTGAATCCAACAAAGAGGCTAATATTAACAGTAAAAAAAACATAAAGAATAGAAATTTAAAAAAATCCAACAAAACCTAGAAAACTTGAAATAAAAAAAGCTAATTAATTAAGAATCATACCCGAAACAAGAAGGCTGCGGAGAAGGAAGAGAGAGTGAGAATGCTAAAAAAGAGGAGGAACAACATAGAAAAACTTACGTCACTTCATTATACTTAATAAAATAAAGTTATTTTTGTTGATTGATTTTTCAACAAATTAATCAACTCAATATCGTTTTGGTTGAAACAGTTGTTTACAACAAGTTCGAACTATTTGAAGCTTAAATAATTCAAATGAGACTTGTTAGTTAAATATGATTGAAATGAACCGAGTTGGATCAGATCGAATTATCTTTATCATCTTTAACAATAGGTTGAGTTGGGACATGCCTTAATATAAACATCAAAAGAAGATAAAGAGTTAGGTCAAATTCCTTTTTTAAACCCAATTTTGAAAATTTTGACCTAATTTAACTTAAAATTATGTATACAAAAGAGGTTCGGATCAATTTAGGTCAATATTCTAATTGGACATTCATATATCCGATTCAAGTTGAGTTTGCACTTGAACAAGCAGATATTAACCTACTGATTTCGAGATCGAATAAGTTCAAAACTTGAGAAAAATGTTTTATTAAAAAAAAAGTGACTTTTATATGATTTAGTCCTTCCATTGCTTTATCAAATATTTCAATTTTCAAGTTCACAAAACTTTTCATATGATTTAGTACTAAATTAACGTGTAAGAATAATAAATTTAACATCTTCTCAAAAGAAAAACAAAAGGATTAATCATATGGTACATCATCATATCACATTTAAGAGGGTTAATTACTAAAAAAATCTCAAACTTTTGTATAGCCGGAACTTTAAAAAGTAGAAATAAAACGTCTTAACTTTCAATTTTTTCAATTCTAACTCAAACTTTAAAAAGTAACGATAAAATGCTTAAACTTTCAATTTTATTCAATTCTAGCCTGACGTTATCTGTTTTTTCCCTTAGCCCTCAGTCCTTTATTTTATGTTTGTTTTTCTAATGTCCAAACTATTCTCGCATTATAGCGTACTACACCAGTAAGTTCTTCGTTTTTAGTTGGTTCTCCCGATGTCCTTAGTGTGAGGACATTGAGATTGTATAATCTGAAAATTGAAGGGTGAGGGTGTTGAAAGAACAAATTAAAAACGAAGGGAAAAATTGAAATCAAAGGATAAGGTCATCCGGGATTGCATAATCTGATTTAGGTTGTTTTTAAACAACGACATTGTTTAATTATATGATTGAACGATGTCGTTTCATTAATCTTTATCTATTTTGTTGATTTTAGCTTACGTGCATTAATAATTCAGGTTTATGAAATATGTAGCAAGTCACATCAGCAAACTTAACAAAAATATTAATGTCATACTAGAATTGAAGGAAATTGAAATTTTAAGTATTTTATTGTCACCTTTTAAAGTCTGGGCTAGAATTAAAAATTTTGAAAATTTGGAAATTTCATTGTTAATTTTTAAAGTCTGGGCTATAATTAAAATTGACAAAAATTTTAGCTTTTTTTAATAATTAACCCTGGTTAAGAAATTCCAAAATGCAACCAATACAATGTTTACTTATGGATTACAATTTATGACTAGACATTATTTTTACAAATATGGTAACAATAGATTGATTCAACATCTTATCAAAAGTTTTAATATTTTAGTAATTATTAATTATTATGAGTACTAGATTTAGCTTAACATATATATTTTTTAAAATAATGAATTTAGAAAATTATTAATTACACGAGATGCATGTTCGCCACTTTTCATTCAATTCTTAAAAGAAACAGACGCGTGTTAAAAATTATTTTTCTCTTAAATTTTAACCTTTTTTTTGCTTTCAATTTTGTTTCTACAAACCAAACCATTTCATCAAAGAAAGTTAGTAGAGTACTGAAGTTGGGTTGCAATGTCTGGAATTCGGTAAGCTTGCTCAGATTTCATCTTGTTATTTATATTTTGCTACTTTAAATACAAAAATATATATTTTTTAAAAATTTATAGCATAATTAGAGCTCGTAATCAACCAATTAATACGATTAACAATAGTGATTTTCTCAATAAATTGAAGGTGGTCGGAGTCGAGTTATTGATGTGAGATAGATCCGATAGTATGGTAGAAATAAATGATATGATTTTTTTTTCTTGAAGAAAGATGATATTTTTTAGAAAATTGAGTTAAATTAGGGTTTAAAAGAGTTTTAGGGATTTGGTAATTTTTATTTAATCCAAAAACATAAATATTATGAAAAATCTTACCTTATAATAAAATTTTTAATTAGATTTAAGGGTAGTAAAATACGTTTTTATGAGCTTTTTATATTTATGTAATAATTATTTAAAACTATTTTTGCTTATGATGATTATCAGTGATCAAGACGATTTGGATCTCACAGAAAAATTCAAAGCTTACGAAGAACAGTATGCCAGATATCTGCTTTCTAAGTATTTCTCAAACAAGGCTATGTATGGAGGTACAACTTAATCTTATTTAATATATCTAACTGATAATAACTTTATTGTCCCCAAATTCAAATTTTTCTATCAATTCCTTTTATTTTCTTCAAGAAATTCTCAATTTAAAAGCCTAAGATTGGCAATAAAATAAAACAAATTATTAATTACAAAAAAATCTCAATTTTGTAATTATAGCTTAAATTTTAAAAAATGATAATTAAAAACTCGAACTTTTAATTTTGTACCAAATTCGTTTAGGCAAAAACGGATTAGCTTTCAATACCCGAATTCGGTTCTATTCAGGATTCGAACAATTTGTCCCGAATCAATTGCTTAATCTTTTAAAATTATACACACTTCCTATTTAGGGATTTTTTTCCTTCTATAAATAGTGGATTTGCCTTATAGGCATATTTAGATTCAAGGAATGGCAAATAGTACCAACCTATTACATATCCTTAGGTATGCATTTATAATTTTTTTGTGTATTATATATCTAATTTATTTAAAACATCTATAGTATAATATTCAATTCCAACTAATAATATGTAATTCCATGTTTAACACACACAAATATAACTCAGTAGTATTGTTCAAAGGATCGGAAGTTAAACTGTAAGATAAGATGTTTAAGATTTAAAAGGTTCGATCGGTATTAAACAGTTATAAAACCAGCTAAAGATTGAACAAAATTAAAAATTTTAATATATGATTGAAAAATTTTCTTTATTCATCGAAAAATTTGAAATTTAATTAAAATATAGAATGTTAACTGAAAATTAATTAATTTATTTTAGTTTATAATAATTCATTAATTTATATAGAGATCAATATTTTGACATGAAAACTTATTAAAGTAAATTAAATCAAAAAGTTAAAAACCGAACCAAAACATTAATCTAAATACATTAGAATTTCTTATAGGTGAATCTCATATTTTGAAAATAATCATTTATGATTTATAGTATTATTTAACTATCACTTAATTTTATTTTTTCTTTTTATAGTATAAAAAACTATATAATAACTAAATAATAATATCCGAGTACAAGTGATGGAGTTAACCCTATATTTTAGGAATATGTTCAATATTTATAATGAGTTTATGATCTAGTAATTTCTCACATTATTTTTTCGCAGCTAAAGTCTTTGAAGAAGTCAAGATCGACGATGAAGTTATCAAAGCAAGCAGGTTTAGTTTGACATGAATGATCTGAGATGATTCTTGTCAAAACTCATACTTTTTCTAAGAATTGTTCTTTAACACCTGATATCACGGAAATATTCTCATTTTTTGTGGTTTTTTGCTAGGTTTCCATGCATGGAGTCTTACGCTGATCCACTTCAAACGTTCCTTGCTAAGGAAATTGTTTCAGGTTCAGGGTCAGGTTCAGGTACTGAGCCAGTTCAGGTTTTCCTTGATAAGGGCAAGGCAGTTGCATACTCGGACACTGAATTGCAACCTGATCATTTAGTTCAGGATTACTTGAATAAGGGTAAGGGCAAGGGTGTTCAAGGTTCATCAGAAACTAATCCAGTTCAAGTATTTTTGGACAAGGACAAGGCATCTGGTTCAGGGACTGTTCCTGATCCAGTTCAGCCATTGGAACTGGATTTCTTCAAGACATTGGATTTGAATTCTGAACCGGTTGGTGAAAAAGAAGAAGACGGAGAACCGGAAGCTTGTCTAAAGCTGGACTGCAGCAAGATTCCTGACGATGATTCTGATACTGATCCAGTGGAAGTCAATCCTCAGAACAATAACCAGATGGATACAGATCAATCAGGAATATACCCTGACGATAGAGCTCATGAGGATGTTGAGTTAGGATCATATGCTGAAACTGTTGAAGCTCTCCTTGAACTTAGCAGAGGTGCACCAAATCCTTCAGGATCCTCTCTGGACCCGTCAAACAAGAAAGCCATATCTTCTGATCCCAAATGGGATTAGAACGAACTTGCCAAAACCTTCCAATTCCAGGCCCTGAGAGGTTGCAGGACAGTATGTTTAATGACTAATGTTTGATGCTATGGAAGTTTCAATAAAGTTTTCAGACTAATTGGTGTTTTCTGTAACTTTTGTGGACGAATGATGATGGTGGGTTGTTTTTTTCATTATATAAAAAACAATTAAGTAGTTTAAAAGTTTTTGTTTTCTTATATTTTAAAAATCATTTTTGAATGAAGAATAACATAAAATATATAATCCAACTTCTTAAATTACAAAAAGTATAATTTTTATTCGGTAATCAAGTTTATATTATAAAATAATGAATTAGAAATTGTCAATTTTTTGGAATTTTGTTATTAACTTCTTAAAATAATTTAATTAATTATATATTTTTAAAATTCAAACAATTTAATTAAAAATATTGCCAAGATCATGGATTATTTCATGTGAAATTAATTGACTGATGCTAGATTATCTTAGTATTAATAGCAACCAATATTAAATACTATTTCAAAAAAATTAAAATTATAAAATTATATATATATATATATATATATATATACACACACACTTAATTGAATTTTCAAACTTAAGGCAACTTAAATAAAAATGATTGATCAATAAACAATTTCTGAAAAGAAGTGAATTAATTATCGTCATAAATAAGACTTATTCGAAAATGCCAAAAGGTCTAATTAGAACCTGTTTAGTTTTTCTAGAAATTATTTTTTTATCCTTTTTCTTAAATAGTTTTCTTCTTTTTCATCCCTTTTCTACATCAGGTGTCGTCTAAATAGTGAGATTGTACAGACTCCTTAACATTTGATGATAATGCAGAAGAATAAGAACACTTCCAGAAAAGTATCCCAAGTTTTTTAATTACCAGAGCCTACTCATCGAGTTCTCGTGCAAGTGCAGTAGATTACCAACTAGTTCACCAAGATTCTTCAAGTGATATGAGAGACTTCTATAAGCAAATGAAAGTTGAAGAAGAAATTGATACAACAAGGTGATATGCCATTCTGTTTCCGCTAGAAAAACATGGTTACTTTCATGGCTGTCAATGGACAAAAACATGACTTCCCACCGTTTGGGGTTGTGCATCCCACTAAGAATCAGCAGATATGTTGAAAAACCTTGAATGGATTGGACAGGAAGATGGATGGCCTGCTAGTTCTAAACTGATTCTGCAATTCCCTAGTTCATTGCTCTGCATTGCTCGCCGTAAACATCCGATGGAGTGGCTACTAAAGAACTGTGTGATCATTAATGATCTATGAGAAGTACCTTCTTTATGTTTTCATGTGTTACGCGGCGGTGAGGAAAACAAATTTACAAGACAAAACTCTGTGATCAACCTGAAAAGCAGCAAACCGGAATGCTGCTTTACCTGGCGGGTGTTAGCCGGGAGAAATGTGTACGCTAATGGAACACCTTCATACCATCATAACGGACGGTCCTCTGAGAGAAATGTGTACGCTACAGCTGATATTAATAGTATAAGCAATGCAATGAAAACATGCTTGAAGCTGAGTTGTCCTGCATCTATTCTCCTTACAGTCTCGAGATTGGACACAGAATCTGCAGCTTCCTCTTTGCTTTCACCAGCTGGTACTTTTTTCTGAGTATGCAAAGGCCGTTAATGATGAAAATGAAAAAGTAGAATAAAGCAGTTATGAAATGGGAGGAAATTTTCATTAGAATGACGTATTTTATTCGAATCTCAACGCTTCTCTAAACCAAGATCCCGACTACTAGAATTGAAAAAACCTTCCAAACTATAGTATTGATCAACTTGGTTGTACATTTAAGAAGGGCAGATCTATGCAAATCAGACGATAAATTTGAATCTAGAAGCTTTTTATACAAGTTTTTAATCAAATTTTGCAAAAATATTAGAACCCACGATAATCCAGCAGGATTACAATGTCATGCAACAATGTGGCTGCCAAAAAAGAGGATGATTTAGAAAATTCTAGTAGTAAAATACCCACAGAATAGAAACCTAGTGATCCACTGCTCATTCCAATATTCCAATTAGTTTAGGTATATTTGGTCAGTCTTCAATAATACATCACATATCTCATACACAAACAGATAGAGGAAAAAGGGTGGTGCCCGACTGAGCTTGTAGGCAGGAGGAGATGATGTATAGCCAGAATGCTAATAAAATTCTTTATAGTAGTTCTTATCTGCACCTCGGAAATGTTGATTAGAGATTATAATTAGAAGACATGTCCATTCGCCAACTATAAGATAAGTTGTCTCACAAGCAATGAGTACATACCTCAGGGCCAATATCTGATTTTTGCTTGAATTCATTCTCTGAAAAAAGCAGATCCTTCTGCGGTTGCTGCAACTTCACTACCAAAGTTCTATTTTCCAGTGCTAATGCTGACATCTGCATACATAGCAGACACAACAGGACAATTTCATTATGGTGCAAACAATAGGAAGTCCAAATTTCTCCTAAAAAATGCATGCCATAACATATAAAAGTCTCCATGATGGCGCAAATAATAAAATAAAAGAGATCATAAATACTTCATGGAAGGCCTTTCATAGCTGAGAAAGGAAGAATTTCATGTACGCAAAGAATTTCAACTATACAACACTGACTTCAGGGTCAAATGAACACGATTTGGAACTTTTTAAAATCACTGATGTCTCACAAAGAAATGACCACAATTTGGAGCTTATTAAAGTCAATAAACGTATCCCAAGTTTCACCGTGTTGATGGAGGTGAATATTAAACTAAGTTGATGAAATCCATCACATTTTCACAGTGCTCCGGGTGCAAGATGTGCTAGTAGCAAAAAGAGATCCTCCAGATTGGAGCATCAGTCAAATTAAACACGCTTACAGGTTTTAGAAGATAATATTTGTCAGCAACCCCGTTTAGGTTTTATACCAGTTTACTGTGCACTCAATAAGCTACTTCTGTTAATTCTAGTGATCGCTATCATGCCTATATGGCAACCTGCTGCTTGGCAGACCGTAATGCAGTAGTATAGATCTACCCTGTGGCTGCAGAAGCATCTAAGATTAAGATGTCATGCACAGGGTTTTTACATCTCCAAAGCCAAAAGACAGATCAAGATTTCATTAAAATTTTATGGAACAGAAGAATGATTTAAGTCTTAGATACTTGCTTCAGACTTCTAGAATGTCTACAGGATCTCAAATATGAAGTTGAATAAGAAAAAAATTCAGGCATCAAGTAAATATAATGTAACGAAATAATCTGAGAACCAGATTTCTGAACCAATAGAATTAAGAGATTATGTAAACATGTGGACCTGCTTTTGGAGTCGTTCTCTTTCAACCGTCAGTCTCATTACTAAATCTGTTATTATTTTAGTATGAAAGCCAATGTCTCTAGCGGTTTCCATCTTTTTCTCCTCTGCTTGACTGAAAGATGCCTCTATACATTCCAGTCTTCCCCTAAAGAAACCTAATTTCTCACTTAGCTTTGCACTTGATTCAGATAAACTAAGACACTTTGCCTCAGCATTGTCTGCCCGGCTTTCTGCTTTTAAGACTTTTGACTTCAAGTCTTCGATCAAATTTTCCATGTCTTTAATTGTGTAATTTAACATACTTTGGTGCTCCTGACTAGCTTCAACAGATACCACAGCATGCTGTAGCTTGATATCTGATTCCTTCAACTGCCTCTCCAACAAGTCAATCTTCTCAGTAGTTCCTTTAAGAGTACCCAACTCCTCATTCAGTTCCATGTTAGTCTCTTCCAACAACTTGCACTTTGCTTTTGCATTCTCTTCCCTGCCCTCTGTTTTCAACAGTTTTTCTCTCAAGTCTTCAATCATATTTTCCATTTCCTCATACTCAGGATGTATAATATCATGCTCCTGATTTCCATTAAACAGCTTGAATTCGTAGTCTTTTAGCTGGTTCTCAAGCAAATTAATTTTTTCTCTCAAGGTGAATACCTCTGAGTTTGTGATAATTAGTCTATTTTCAGCTTCAGTTAAACTGGCTTTCAAGTTATCAGCTTGAGCGATGAGAAAATCATTAAGCCTCGAACTGCTGCTATTGAACTTCTGTAAAGCATTTTCTTTTGCTTCCAACTTCTCTACTGACCTTTTAAGCTTTGATTTTAGCTCTTCTTCTCTTTGAATCGCACCATTCAAATTAAATTGAATAATTTGAAGTTGACTTAGTAGCTCTTTTGATATTCCCATCAGGACTTCAGAAACATTTTCTGCTTCAAAACACCTTTCACAAACATCCAGTGCCTCTTCCTCCGTGAAAAATACTTCCTGTTCTGCTGAGATCAGCCTACACCTCAGCTCCTCTTCAATTTGTTTTGATTCTGTTAACTTCTTCTCGAGGTCAATGTCTCTTGCCAAAGACTTTTCTAGCATCCTCAAAATGTGTCTTTGTTGATCAACAGTATGCATGTTGATCTTTGTATCACTGTTTTGACCATCTCCTAAGAAGTTAGGCCCCCTTGTACCATTCCCTGACAATATACATGCATCAGACATTGTGATATAAGGCCTAATACAATATGTCTATGTACCAGTATGATATATGTGTAAAGCAATTGCAAAATCAATAATTCCTAACTCTCTGAGACCTTGCCTGGGAGTGACAATACTGGATAAAGCAAAAGCTTAAAAGATTTTGAATTCACTATCAAGTACCTATAAGGACCTATATGGTTTTACAATTTGTATAGACACAGAAAACACCAAAGAGAAGGTGAATAAAACTACGGAAAGATATGCAGAAGAGTGAAATACTTAGTACAAATTTAATGAACATTTACTGCCTTGAACCGATAATCTTATAAGTGACAGGAATATATTCTTCTCAAGTACATAAAGCTAGGTATCATTTGATCGACGGTTCTGTTGCTTACTGTTTTCTTCTCTGCTCAAACACGACAAAATCCTTTGGAACTTATCAGATTGCTCTCTAATTTCTGAAACTTGCTCAAATGACTGCTTCATGGACTCCTCGGAATCACGTAATTTTTCTTCCATTTCCACGAATACTTCTCCATATTCTGAATAAGAGGTCAGGATTCCACCAACCCCAGAAATATCTGTTTGTAAGTTCTTAAGGAAGTCATCCACTTCTGTAACCTCAGAATCCAAAACCGCAGACAAGAGATCAAACTCCAGAGCCTTAACTGAATCAGCTGGCATACATTCTCTATCTAACATAAAAGTGTCTAAATCATTTTCCTTGGTCGCCACATGCATTGTCAGTACATTTAAGTTAACCAACTTCTCAGAAATACAGTCCAAATCTAATTCCAATCTTGTCAGAAAATCGCCAGCAGCTCCCAACTCTCTCTTCATATCTCCATTAGAAGATACCTCGACAACCAAGTCAAGTTTGCTAGATTCAGCATCACCAGTTTCAACACCATCTAGGAAAACACTAGAATCATGAACAGCCTCTGCAGCCATGCTGACACCTACTTAGCCTAACTATCCTCAATTCCTGAAAGAAAAATGTAACAAAAGAAAAAAGGAAATAAATTAATAGTAATCACAGTTATAAAGAAGGGATGTAAATGAACAAATACATCAAATAGGTGCCTTGAGTTAGCAGTGATTAAAAGTTCTCTAGCAATTATCTGCCAAATCTTATAGATATAGCAGTAGGATATCCAGCTAAATGCTAGGCTGGTTGAAAATCAGGATAGCACAAGACTATTCAGCTAGATATGAAGATCAATAATACTGGATTCCAAAATTCCCATTTTTTGAAGACTATTTGTCAAGTCATCTTCTCCGTATGGAAATGATGTGAAAACACATTACATGGAGGATACTCAACAAAAAAATGAGAATTCATCAGTTATCAAACTAATAATACACAGAGTGGTAAGCACTAGGATGTCCTGTTTTAGAAATGATTACTTTCCCTCCCAAGACCCAACAAAAATCCTACAATTTTATTCATCGTCTTCTATTATATCACCTCCAAAAAGTTAGGCACGAGATCCCATCAGGAATGGGAACAGTTGAGTCAAGAAGATAATATGAATTATGGCAAAACGTCTGATGAATGTTGAAGCATACAACCATAATTTTTATGCTTATAAATTCAACAAACTGTTTAATGTGGTGACACACTTTTACTTGGCCGTCATAGTAAAGTATAAACACGAATTTCCATGACAATCGAGGAGGTGCTTGAAGCCTTTCATGCTATAAACAAACTAAATTAAGTGAAGGGAAAACAAAATGAGTTATTAAGATTGGGATTCATGATTAAGACTGGAATATATGACTGAATAACAGATTCATGCTTTTTATTCCCGTTTCAGGATTCAAATTCATTCACCATCAGAATCAATCTGCCAGCCACTGTGGCGCATCCAAAGTTCATAATAAATTTGAAAACATGTTTAGAATAGCCAACAGAAGTCTATTCATATGTATTACTAGATTTTGAAAGGAAAAGCATATCGGGAAACGACAAAGGGATGACAAAGGGCTTGGGAGTGGTGTCTAGGTTGATGACCCAGAACAGAATGAGGATATCCCATCAGGCAAGCGCTTGAGCCAAAACGATGATGTCCATTAGATAATAGAGAACTAATTTACACACATCTGTGTTGAAATTAGAAATAGAACCTTTCACACACAATCTCAATCTTTGAACAAACTAATCCAAATCTAAATGCAATAATCCCCATCCTCCTCAAAATAATTCTCAGCCACTCTAGCTTACGATGACTTACACTCCACACATTGAAACAAGCAACCAAGTCGCATCAACCCCAGTTTCTTCTGAAAGGGTGAAAATTTAAACATGCAGCTATTAATTTATTGCACAACCACAAACAAATACTTTATAGGGGTCTCCACATAAAAAACATCCAAATTCATTAAACTACAAAGTGATTACTATCCCATGAAAATATAATTACAATCACCTACAATCTGTACCTATTACCTACTATCCCATGAAAATATAATTACAATCACCTACAATCTGTACCCATTACCAACTGAATCCTCCAAAATGGTGAGAAAAAACCCATCTTTCACAACCATACGAACACGATTCTATCTCGTAACCACATATAAATATATATTATTCAAAACCCAAAAAGGAAACGGTCCGAAAAGAAAAATCCAAGAAAACCCGTCCCCAGTTTACCCAATAAAACAAAAGATAACTCGTAAATTAACAAAATAGACAAACTCTGTATCATTTTCAGCAGAAGATAAAAATCAAATCAACAGAACAAAAGGCAACAAGAAACAAGTTACGCACATCTACCTACTCTACTCCTGTATCTCTCACGCGAGAGATCGGATGATAGAGAGTGTTCATGGGAAACACTTTTGCTTAATGCGAGAGAACGGTGGCTCCCGAAAACGGAAACTAAACCTGAAAATAATATACAAAATAGAAAGTTAACAGAGCGCTTCGTGTTTACGCGCCACGGGGCTGGGCGACACGTGCTTATGCACTTTTCGACACGTGTTCATGCACATTTGTTCTTTGCCATCTCTCTTCTTTTTAATTTTATATATTTTATGACATATTTATCCAACGATGAAAGGGTTGGATAAATACGAAATTTGTTTTTATCAAGTGACTGTTACTTAACATTAGCCGTCACGAAAAGTAAGAAGTTTTACAATAAAATAGGATCTAAAAAGATTTAATAGTAAGCAATTTTACTCGTATATAGTAGAGAAATTGTTTCTAATAAATTTACATATAAATACAATAATAAAAAATAATATAGGGTTAAAACTAAATATATAAATAAAATTATTACTTAAAAAAAGCACATTATAACCGAGAAAATAAAAAACTTATCTTATAAAGGAAGTCACGTACGAGAAAATGAGCGAGGTAATACGTGAAGCAATAGAAAAATAATAAAAAGTAGTTTTTGTTTCTTGTTTTTGTTTTTTTATAATCTAATTTATTATCATTTAAATATATATTATTTAATTATTTATTTTTAATAAAAATTATGAATATTTTAATTTAACATTATGTTTATATATATAATAAAATTTAAATTTATTAAATGATAGTAAATTTAATTTAATTTAATATAATATGAATTATTTAATTTTACAATTAAATTATATATGATTAAATTTAAAATATATAAATATTCAAATAAAATTTGATTAAATAATTAAAATAAATTTTAAATAAATATTTATTTATAAATGAAAATTTAATTTTTAAATGTTTATTTTATTAAAATAACATAATTTTATTAATAATTTATTAATATATATTATATAAGATATTAAATAAATTTATTTAATTAAAAAATTTTATCTTTAAGATTTATCTAAAATGTAATTATTTTCAGTGATAAAAATACAACTACATTAGCATTAATAACCAAACAAGTTTTTGTTTTTATTTAAAAGAAAATTAAAAATTAAAAATTAAAAATAAACACTGAAAATTGCAACAACAAAAAATAGAGATAGAATTAATAAGATCCTAAAATAGTACCAGAAATAACGTCCAATACAATGGTCCTCCTCAAGGTCAATGGACTAAGTTAGAACTGGCCAAGCATGTCCAACCCGACCAAAGCTCCACCAATGCAACAAAACGACATCATTTAAATTTTTCTTAAATAAAAGGTCGGGTCCGACCACGTTTTGACCTAGTAAGCTCAACCCATACCCGTCCCATTTATCAATCCTAACATCAGCTTACAAAAGCCTAGAAAATTTGCCAAGGAAGCATGACTTCTTCTTCTACTGCGTAGCCACATTAACGTGGACTGAACTAGGTTTACATCATATGTACAATCGAATCCTTACACAACTACGAAAGCTTCCGCTATTCGCATGAACTTCTACAAACTTTTGATTAAAATTTTAATTTTAGATTCAATTTAGAGCTTTAAAATATTCTTTGAAATTTAAATTCAATTTTCATAGGTTAGTGGTTTGATTTGAATGTGTTATGGGTCCTTATAAAATAAAGCTCAACTATTAGGCCCAAATATTAAGCCCAATAAACTTAGTTGAAATAATTTCACATTGATTAATTTAGTTTTTTTTGATATAATTCATGTATATAAATACATGATCACACATTATAACATACACTACACTATAAACACAACAACAATTTTGGACTATTAGAATTTAGTCCTTATTTGACCTATTTGCAATTTGATCCTCTTAGTATAGTTTTTTTGCAATTTAGTCCTTTATTTTGGACTAATTATAAATTAGCTCTTTTTGGAGGCAGAAATAAAATTGAGAGCATTTTTCCTCACACGAGATTGGAGAGCTAGTTGGGTAATTTTCTTTTATCTGTTTGTAGTATAAATCTAGTTTTGTTTTAGATTTGTGGATTCCCTTTGGTACTTTTAGTTGTCTGTTGTTATTGTTGGTCGGGTATCTTGTATCTATTTATTTTAGATATATTTTGAGTGTGATTTTTCCCCTAGTTCAAGAATAGTAAAAGTGTTTGTGTCTATCCTTATATAGTTGGAGACATTTGGTGTACTCGTTTGATTGATATTGGAGATTTTCTGGACTAGGTTGTATGAATATTGCCTCTCGATATTTGAGAAGATGTTACCATGTTAAAATTATGATGGAGATTTTCTGAACTAGGTTATATGAATATTGTCTCTCGATATTTGAGAGGATGTTACCATGTTAAAATTGTGATGTTTTTTTATTTTGTTGCTTGACGTTTTATTGTTGCTTCCATATTCGATCGATATCGCATCCACACATTTTTTGTTTTAATCCGCACGCTTTGGTCTTTGGGCACATCTTTGTTGTTTTTATTCATAACATAATGACAAAAAATAACATTTTAATTGAATAAATGAAACAAAACTATATAATCAAAACTTCTATCAGCCCCTTTATAGTAATTTTTAAAAATACTTTTTTTTTTGTAAAGAATGAATTTGATTTCAAGTCATAAGAAATTTAAGTTTGGTTGAATTTATTATTTATATTAAAAAATATAACAAAAAAAGAGTTATGTAGCTATTGTTGTAAATTCATATATATGAAATTTTTTTAAAAATATAAGAACATAAATAAAAAAGAGTTAATTACCAAAAATTCTAAAATTTTCTCAATTTTTTAATTATAACCTAAACTTTATACAGTAGCAATAAAATATCGAAACTTTCAAAAAATTTCAAATCTAATCCCACGTTAGTCTTATCATTACCTTAGTTGAAGTGGCACTGCCACGTGTCAAATGACTTCCATTAATCAAACACGTCAATGTTAGTAGGGGAAGCTTTTCTCATTAATAAAACGGCATAGTTTCTTGATAGTAATAAAATGACGTCAATATTAGTAGAGGAAGCTTTTCGCGTTATTTAAACGATATCGTTTCTTGATAGTAATAACACGACGTCGGTTTAAGAAAACTTAAATAACACTTCTCCTCTGCTTTCATTTTCACTCAATCCATTAGTTAAAATCCTTGAGTTTTTCGACATTATTTAATCCCCGTCTTTCAAACGCACGAAATCCCTCCCCGACACACAAAATTCGAAAGTTATTTGACATGGGTCAATCAAAATAACAGAGAGATTAAGGTTGAGCTAGAATTAGAAAATTAAAAAATTGAATATTTTATTATTATTTTTCAAAATTCAGACTATAATTAAAAAATAAAAAATATAATCCGCACACTTTAGTCTTCGGGCACATCTTTGTTATTTTTAAAATGACAAAAAAATAACATTTTAATTGAATTAGCGAAACAAAACTATATAATCAAAAGTTCTATCAACCCCTTTATAGTAATTTTTAAAAATAAATAATTTAATTTGAGCCTAATCAAAATTTGTACTTTTTTTATAAATAATGAATTTGAATTCGAGTCATAAGAAATTTAAGTTTGGTTGAATTTATTATTTATATTAAAAATATAACGAAAAAAAGAATTATGTAGCTATTATTATAAATCCAATATATATGAAAATTTTAAAAGTATAAGAACATAAAAAGGGTAAATTATAAAAAAATTAAAAATTTCCTCATATTTTTAATTATAGCCTAAATTTTATAAAATAGTAATAAAATGTTAAAATTTTCAAAATTTTTCAATTATAACCTAACGTTAATCCTACCATTATCTTAATAGACGTGACACTGTCACAACTTCTATTAATCAGACACATCAACGATATTAGGGGAATCTTTTCTCATTAATGAAACGATACTATTTCTTGATAATAATAAAACAACGTCGTTTCAAGAAAACCGAAAGAATACTTCACTTCATCCTTCATTTTCGCTCAATCTATTACTTAAAATCTTTGGGTTTTTTTTTTACATTACTTTTAGTCCCCCTCTCTCAAACGCACGAAATCCCTCCCAGACATACACAATTCGTAAGTTATTTGACATTGTTTCTACCTCCCAGGCGCAAGAAATCCTAAGGTACTTGGACGTTCTCCTCGTTTATGTAAGAAAACACTATATATTTCTAAATCTACAACGTTTTTCGAGCGTCCCCTACTCTTTTTCTTTTTCTTTTTTTTATTAAACCACCCGATATTCAACACCACACGGGCAATTGACTAATCTAAATTTGAGTTGAGATAGACCCTTGCAGATGGCAAAGTTCTTCCTCACAAGTGCAGCTCTATTTTCGATACTCGAAACTGAGACCTTGGTTAAAGATGAAGGAGTCCCAACCACTCCTCCACGGCACTCGCAGGTCCTTACTCTTTGTCTGATAAAGATTCGTGAATGCTCTCTCCCAGTGGAGTCTACGAGTATCATTCTTTTAGACAGATTGAGATAGAACAAAGGTGCAAGAGAAGTCTTTTTTTAATTTTCTTGAAACGACCTCATTTCGCTAATAAGACCAGCTTTTTTTAATAATATTGACGTGTCTAATTAGTAGGAGTCATTTAACACGTGATAGAGTCACGTCAACTAAGTGCCTGTTCGGTTCAGCTTTTGGAGACTCTAAAAGTACTTTTTTCTACCGCAAAAATTATTTTTGAAAAAAGATGGATGTTTAACTGCAAACTTCAAAAGTATTTTTGAAATAAAAATAGCTTTTGAAAAAGCTAAAATATAGCTTTTTGAAAAGCTAAAATTTGAAGCATTTCAGAAAAGTCAACATTTTAGCTTTTCTAAGAAGTTATTTTTTTTAAAGTTCCGTCACTTACATACATAAACTCATTAACGCTCAACGCAGACGATCGTCTGCGTTGTTCAACGCATACCGTCTGCGTTGAATAATTTTATTTAAATTTTATTTAAATATTTATAAAATTATTTTAAATATTATATGTATTTTAAATATTATTTAGCATACATTCTGCGTTAATGAACAATTTGTTAGTATATTTTAAATATTATTTAGCATAAATAATTTTATTATAAAATAAAATATAGTTAAAATTAATAAAAGTGCTTTTTATTTTTATGTTACCAAACAGTCTACTGTATAAAGCTCTTTTAAAAAAACTGTTTTTTTAATTGACAGCCAAACAGTCAACTGGTTTTTAAAAAAAGCTCTTATCAGAAAAGCTATACTGACAAAAGCTCTACTAATAAAAGCTCTACTAATAAAAGCTCTACTGATAAAAGCTCTGCTAACAATGAAACTAACGTCAAGTTAGAATTGGAAAATTAAAAGTTTGAATATTTTATTATTATTATTTAAATTTCAAATTATAATTAAAAAATTAAAAAAAATTAGACTTTTTTAATAATTAACATTAAAAATTTAGTAAAACCAAAAACAAAGCCTAACGTAATTGACCCTAAGCCACTAATATTGAAACTTTGAAATCTTTGGCTGTCTCAGATTCATAGTTTATATCGAATGAGCAGTTCGTTACAGATGCTTCAACCTTAGCCTTGTGTTTATTATTCTTATATATACACACATAATAATAATAAAGCTTTAGATTCATAGTTTACATCAAGTGGGCAGTTCATCAATCTTAGCCTCATGTTTATTATATAATAATTATTACAATAATCTATTCACGATTCATTAGCTTCTTTAAATAATATTTTTTGATAATGCATGTTTTGTTTGATCTGCCTAACCCTGAAAAGGAATATAGCATTATTAATTCACCTTTTATTTTATAATAGTTAAATTTTTAGTTTTTATTTTTATTAAAATAAAGCATTTCATAAATTAATATGCAAAATTTTAATTAATATTTTTTAATTTAATGTGCCTTTATTTTCAATAAGCCATTCTTTATTTTTTAAATAAATATAATAAGTACATATTTTAAATAAATCATTTAATAAATTAATAAGCTTGATATGCTTAATATTTGAAAATTTATTGCATTTAACGATTTCTTTAAATTGTCAAAAAAATACAAGTTTTAATTATTTTAAAATTAAAATAATAAACAACATGACATCAATATTATTAATGAATACATAAAACCAATTAATTGACTTTACACAACAATTTAAGTTATTTAGGTGAAACGATCATTTAACATGATATTTAAGCTTTTGTGATCAAGCAGTCATGAGTTCAAATCCTACCACTCATTTATTATCCAACATAAAGTAAAGTGAATTTGAGCAAGTTTCAAATATAAAGGGCTTTTATTTGAAGGGAGTGTGTTAGTAAATATATAAAACTAATTTAGTTGATCCCACACAATTGTTTAAGCTATTGTGGTGAAATAGTTATTTAACAAATAAGTACGTAATATCTGAAGAGGTCTAATATTACATAATCTTATTTTTAATTAATAAAGAGACTGTAATGTTAATATTAGTAATAAAATAATAAGTTTAAAAACTGAAAAGATTTATTATAAAAAAGTTGAGAACTACTTCGAATTATTGTATATGCATCCGTAAAAATAATCGCCACAAATATGAAAGAAATAGTGATAATTCTTGGAGTGGAAACTGGATCGATAATGAAAAGTCTACTCTTTAGGCATCAACACTTATCTATCTGTCGTTTTGCGTTCAGTTTCTTGTCGTGTCTTAGGACAACAATTGACCACAAAAACAATCAATCAATCATAATACGAAGGTCACGTTGCCGAGTAGCCATGAAAGCAACACCACTTGATCGCCCGCCGAGACCCCAAAGGCCATTTGGCTCTTTCATTTTACCATTTATATATTAGGCTTGGAAAACTTCCCCTAATTGATCTCGCTTGGCCTAATTCAAAATCTAACAGATTCGACCAAAGTTGATAAAGTTTTAGACTAAATTCAAACTTAAATTGTCCGATTTGAGACTTAAATTTTTTAAATAAAATAATATTATTTTTATTTAAAATAATATTATTTTAAATTTAAAAAATTTATCTAACTCGAGCTCAAACCCGAATCTCGATTTTTTTGGTCAAGTTTAGGGTATCACGTAAGTCTAGCGCGTCTTGTCTCGTTGGCAATTATGTGTTGAATAAAATTTTTCGTCATTTAAGTAATTTATAAATTATATATTTCGAAATAAATAAGCTAATAAATCAACTGATCTATTAGGTTTAATATTTTTTTAAATCATTAATCAATATTTCTCTTTTAAATTTGAGATGGATTATAATTGTTTTTTCTAACATTTATTTGTTAGACATTTTTGTCCTTAGAGACAATTTGTCTTTTTCTTATTAAGTAAATAACTATTAATTGTAATTTTGACTTTTAATAAATTATCAGTTAAGTTACGCAATTTGATCTAATTAAAAGTAATAAAGTTATCCAATAAATGATCTAGCTTAATGGGTCGAAGTTCGAGTAGAAAATGGATCCCTTTTAGTGTGGATCTAGTCTATCTCGGCCTTGTAATAGAGAAGCTCGGTATGGAAACTATATAAAAGTTAAGGTCTTCTACAGTTACTCATATCAATCGTAAACATACAGTTCTCTGACTCGTTAAGAGAGTTTGAGCATTGAGGAAATTGTAAAAAAAAGCCTAAATTAAATGTCGGTGAACAACTTCCTCAACTGTCAGAGGAAACTCAGAGCTTGTTTTGACATCAAAAATTGCTTCAGGACTCGAAATGGAATCAAAATCAGGTATTTCGCATTTCTTTCATTTTTATCTTTTCATGTATGATCTTGAGTATGTAATAGCGTATGTGCTGCGTATTACATTATTTGGATGCAAATAAAATAATAGCATGAGTAATATAATTTGATAAGGTAACTTATATTTCGTGAAATTAAACAAAATAGGAGAATAATAGCTTACCCAGAAAATATAATATGAATATGACCCTAACTCCTAAGAAATTGTTAATTAAATATTAAAATATCATATTTGTACCTAAAAAAGATAAATATACGTTAATAAGTTGATTATTATAATTAATTAGTTTAGGTTTATTGTTGACTACAATTTTTAATAAAAAATGTTATTAATGTTTTAATGTTTGTATTGAATATACACAATATTTAAAACAAATTTGATTCAAATAAAATATTATATTTATAAATAATATATGAGCTTTATTTTGAAAATTTGTAATAAACTTATTTATCAATTTTGAAAACCTATATGTGGATATGCGTAACACGTGGATGGTTGTCACCAGACAGAACACACGTCATTATCCTCACAAAAGTTTCCGACACCGATCAGATTTTGTCCTCGTATTAATAAATTGTTTGAAATTTTAATTAATAATTAATTTTTTAAAATTTTTAGTTAATAATCTAAATTTAAAAATGAGATAACTCTGTTTAAAAAATATTTCTTATATATTTTATTATTTTAATGAAATTATATTAATATGTTTGTGAGATGAACTCTTTTATGTTTATTTCGTATTAATTTTAAAAAAGATAATAAAATATTTAAAATTTTTCGTTTTTTTCAATTCTAACATGAATTTCTCTATTAAATTTGCTAAGGTGACTTGCTACTTGCTCCAAAAGTCTTAACTATTAATACACGTTAGTCAAAATTAATACAACAAATAAAAATTAATAAAAAGCTATCATTTAATCACATAACTAAAAAATGATGCTGTTGTTAAAAATGGAATCCTCAATTAGTTTTCTTATAAAAAATGGGAAGGTGGCTATAAGGCGAAAGGAAAATGAAGAGTTTATTAGCACTAAGATGCGAGAGTAGTTTGGAATAGCAAGAGAATAGATTGAAAATTGAAAATGAAAGGTGAGGGTCGGGAGAATAAATTGGAAATGAAGGGTGAGGACATTTGAGATACGTAAATTAACTTAGGGATTATATTTTTAAATAATGATGTTATTTTAATTACATGATTAAATGACGCCATTTTATTAATCTTCATTTGTTGCGTTAATTTTGGAGTATATATATTAGTAGTTAGAGTTTCTAAAACACATGACAAACCGCGTTAACAAACTTAACGAAAACACTAATGTTAGATTATAATTAAAAAATTAAAAATTTGAACATTTGATTGTCATTTTTTAAAGTTCGGGTTATACTTGCAAAATTAAGTAAAGTTGAAGATTTATCATAATTAACCCATTTTAATTAGTGTGAAAATATTATACATATTATACTTTATTTTTTTTCATACAAAAATATAAAAAAAAATATTTTTATTAATTAGAAGTAAAACTAGGATCTATCACACTTTTCAAAAATTTACATTCCAACATAATTTTTACTAAAATTTTGAGGTTGTTAAGGTGAAATTGTATTTATAAAAACAAACAATTAGTGATTTTTTAATATAAATTTTTATATATTTTTTATTGTTTAATATTTATAAATTTAAAATTATTTTATTTTATATCATTAATTAATAAAAACACGAATAAATTGTCACCATTAGACCGGCCATCCATTTGATATAAAAAGTTAGTGCCGTGTTGCTTTCTTTTGTTTGGATTCTTATAAATCAGAGCGAAGATCATCAAAACTCAAAAGACTAAGAGCTAGATAGTCTTGCAAGTTGCAGTCTTTATTTACATTCTGACAATCTCTTGATTAATTCCTGTTGGGTTCCTGTCAAAATTTGAAAATTTCGAACCTCACCTTTTTCGGGTCTTGTTTGTATCATTTTGTGTTTGAATCGGTCTTGCTCTGTATATTGGAGATAAAAGGTATCTGCGTTTGGTCTTATTCTCTGGTATAGTCTTAAAGATCCCAGCTTTTCATTCTGAATTACTGCTAATAGTCGTAAATTTAGAATCTTCACAAGTTACTCAAGCTTCATTAAGATTTTCTTATATCGGTTTTGTATATTGGTTCATATACAATCGTACTAGCACACATTTCTGGGATATTCAACCTTTTAACTCTTACAGGTTAGTTCTATTTTGTTTTGCCTGGCAACTAATGCTTGGTACTTGATGTGAAGGAGATTCTAAGTCTGTATATCACAGGTTTTATCGTATAGGAGACTTAGTACGAAGCAGTTTTTTGTTTAAAGTACTAAACCCGTGTTTTGAAAAAATTAACAGGGTTTTATAAGAGATGACAATAGGGAATCTTGCGCAAAAGAAGGAGAGAAAATCGAGGAAGGTCAAGCAAGTTGATGAGAAGTCTCCTTTGTTGCCCAGTAGGCATGAGAGTGCTGGATTTGATGAGTTTGATGGAGCTTCCTTTAGTGGGGCTGTTTTTAATTTGGCCACTACAATAGTTGGTGCAGGGATTATGGCATTGCCTGCCACAATGAAGGTTTTAGGTCTTGTTCTTGGCATTGCTTTGATCATCTTCATGGCCTTCTTGGCAGAGGCCTCAATTGAGTTGTTGCTCAGGTTTAGCAGGGCAGGGAAGTGTGCCTCTTATGGAGGACTCATGGGAGATGCTTTTGGAAAGTACGGCAGGATTTTGTTGCAAGTTGCAGTTTTGGTCAACAATATTGGTGTGCTTATTGTGTACATGATCATTATTGGTATGACTTGATTCTTCTACATACGTATTGTTCCATCATCTGACACAGTCTTCTTATGAAATAGTTTGTTCGTGTTTCTAATATCTAATCCGGCTGAAGTTCTACTATCTGCTATTAGAAAGGACTCAAAAGTAAGTTTGTTACTCTCTTCTTATTTGCTTGTTGAAGGTGATGTGTTGTCTGGAACATCTTCAACTGGAGTCCACCATGCTGGGGTGCTTGAAGGGTGGTTTGGAGAACATTGGTGGAACGGGCGTTTCATCGTTCTTCTTGTTACAACACTGGCTATATTTTCACCCCTGGCTTGCTTAAAGCGAATTGGTTAGTGTCGTGTATCAATTACTTAAGTGATCAAGCTATTAATATTATCGAATGAATTTAAGATTATCAATGCCAAAATATAATTTTGTCCAATTACTTGTGTACTTTTGCTGCTTTGATAGTATGTAACCTACTTGAAGTATAAATTGTCAAAACCATCTTGTTTTTACGTAGTTCATCTGTTTAATGGTTTGATGCATATTGTTTCCTTGTAGATTTATGCCTGTGATTCTTCTAAATGATGGTGGATGCTTTTCAACTACTAGCAGTATTACTTATTGTGAATAGTGCATTCTACTTCTGAGCATGTAGATATAGGGGCCTATGTTGACTTGTTGGTTCTCATGATCACATTTTCTTCTTTCTTCCCCAAATCAGAGATTGACCGTATGGACTTTAATGCAGATTCTTTAAGATACACATCTGCCTTGTCGGTTGGTCTGGCAGTTGTATTCCTTGTTATCACTGTGGGAATCACGATGTTCAAGTTGATAAGTGGAAGCGTAATGATGCCGAGGTTACTACCTGATGTTACGGATTTAACTTCATTCTTGAATATCTTCACTGCAGTCCCGGTTCTTGTCACGGCATACATTTGTCACTACAACGGTAATTGTTTTAACTTATTCATGTTGGGTCTTCTAGCTACATTCGTGCTGATCTTGGTTGGTTGTTTAGTTGATAAATGTGGAATGTCTGTTTGGTGAATGTCCATCTAGTGCTAATTAGCCAATGCCTGATTTTAGTTTTGAAATGAATTATGCATAACGAATATGTCTCTGCTCTTCTGAGCACTCATTTGCAGTTCACAGCATTGATAATGAACTCGAGGACTCGACGCAGATAAAACCTGTTGTACAAACGGCACTTGCATTATGCTCAACTGTGTATATAATGATAAGCTTCTTTGGTTTCCTACTCTTTGGGGATGCAACTCTTGATGATGTGCTCACAAACTTTGACACTAATCTCGGCGTTCCTTATAGTTCCCTGCTTAATGATGCTGTTCGTGTTAGTTATGCAGCTCATCTCATGCTTGTCTTTCCAATTGTCTTCCACCCATTGCGACTGAACTTGGATAGTCTCCTATTCTCCTCAGCTCGGCCTCTGAATCAGGAAAATATGAGATTCACTTTAATTACTGTTGGCCTTATCACTCTGATCTTTCTAGGTGCAAACTTTATTCCAAGCATCTGGGATGCTTTCCAATTCACAGGAGCAACGGCAGCAGTTTGTCTTGGATTCATCTTTCCCGCTGCCATTACTCTAAGGTGCCTAGTCTTAATTTATCCATCTTTCTGCTTGAATCTTATTAAGTTAAGCCTTTACTGAAAACACTTCTGGATTTGATGTCAATAATTGTAGGTGATGAAATGAAATACTTCCGATAATAAAGTTTCTGTTTTCTTCTGCCATGTTGAAAGTGGTTCCTGAATCTGGATTCATTGGAATGATTTGTAATCATAGTTTCTACTAGAGATATCTGATATAAATATATAACAGTTCAATGTAATGGCAGAACAATCTGTGAAGTTCTTGTTTTGAGATTTCCTTGACCATTCTGATCTGATTACACTGTACTTAAAATGTTCTTAACAATTTTCAGGGATCGTCACAATATTGCGACAAAAAGGGACAAAATTTTGTCCATTTTCATGATTGTCCTTGCTGTGTTCTCAAATCTGGTAGCTGTGTACAGTGATGCCTATGCTGTGTTCAAGAGGAATTCATCTCCTCGTGAATGAACACTTCTCTTGCTTCTAAACAAATGAACAAACGATGGACCATTTTCGATGATGGGACCTTACTCAGTTCATATGTGACTTGAGGATCCAATTCCTCTGGGAAGATCTAGCAAAGTTGAATAAGATGAAAACTTGTCGCATATCATCAATGTATATAGTTGGGTTGGTGCAGAAGAGTGGAGTTTTCCACATCCTGAAGGACTTCATATTATCTGTATTGTATTTGTAATACCCTTTTTGGGGTTTGAGTTTGTCGTGTGGATCAAAACAGAACTGTAGAAAAGTTATGAAACTTTATGATGTTTCTCTCCCTGTTCGAATGTTACAATTTGTGAATCCTATTTACAAGAATTGTTCCTCAATCCTTAGTCATTGTTTCAATTAGTAATAGTGTACATGTTTGATCACTAGCTGTATGCCAGTCATGGATTTCCTATACTGGCGACGAACGGCACAAGCCCACAGTTATCCAGAACTCTGCCAAGGATCAGGCGTGTGTTCCACCTCTCTGGGGGGAATACCCGAATCAATTGCTAAGTTTGCGGTGGACATTGAGCCTGCTCCTGACCCTGTTCCCATAATATACTGCATCGATGACATCGTTTTGAGGGGTTGTAGTACCTGTTTCTATTAGGGTGTTTTAATTGTCTCACTAACTTTTTTCCCATTTATTTGTGTGGATTTTACGTGAATGTATGAATGAGATTTAATAAAATAAGGTAGGAACTGGTTAACTGGAATAGAGGATTTGTTCCTTGTTTTGAGTCTCAAAATGTTTCTTTTGAAAAATTAAAATTGATTAATTAATAATAATAAAATGGCAGAAAAGTAATTAACTCTCTTTTATATCAACAATAATAATAACATTTAGCATAAATTTTGCTGAGATAGAGTCTGAGGAGGTTTAATAATACGTAATCTTATTCCTAAATAGTAGAAATGTTGCTCTCAAAAGATCTTTATAAAGTCGGAAGAAAGAAAGGAAACAAATCAAATAGAATCAAATAAAAACAAATAAATTTATATAGTAAATAGTAAAGAATAAATAAATAGTAGTAATGAAAAATAAGTAAAAATGATAATAAAAATAAATAAATACAAATATATATAAAAAATAAATTCACTAAAAAATGAAAACTTAAAAATACATAAATAAATAAATACAAATAATAATAAAATAAAATAAAAACAATAACTAGAAAGATAAATGTATATATTAGGGTTTAGGGTTTAATAATAATAAGAAAATGATTAATAATTATAATATTATTAATGATAATAGTAAAGAAGATGATAGATGTCGGAGATGTAATAAAAACAACAATAATAATAAGTAATTACCTCATAATTACAACAATAATATTAATTGTGGATCATTTCAATATTGTCATATCATTTCTGCTCACATTCTTCCAATTTTTTCTTAGGCTTTCTTATTTTTCTCTAACAATTGCTAATTATGATTTTTTCGCATCTTTTCACTTAAGCATCTGAGTGTCTCCCCTTAGGACAATGAAACTACCTAACTATTGTCTTTTTTAATTTGTCCATAATATTAGCAACTTTTTAATTTATCTCTCACTGTTACATTCTTAATCTTATCCTTTTGGGTAAGACTGCACATCTAGCAGAGTATCTTTATCTCTGTTACTATTAATTGATTATTATGAACTTATTTGATAGGCTAACACTCCGCTCCATAGAACATGACCAACCTAATTATTAAACGATAAAATTTACCTTTAAACTTAGATGTTACCTTTTTGTCACACAAAACTCCTTAATCACTTTTTCATTTAAGCTATCCTTATCTGATCCAGTAGACTATGTTGAAGAGCCTGTTTGGTTCAGCTTTTGGAGAGTGAATAAGCACTTTTTTCCACCGCAGAGCAATGTTATGAATACCGTACCGGGCTCGGTACCGGATTGAGCTCTGGAACGGAACTGTACCGGTACCGGTCGGTACCGGGTACCGTTTCGGGATATTTTTTAAATTTATAAAATAGTCCATAAACTTTTTAAAAATTGCAAAATAATCCATATTGATATATTATACAACTGTACTTTATACTTTACTAGTTTACTGTTTACATCAACCATGTTTTAAAAAATCTTAATAATAAATAATAATG
>JANIJH010000001.1:48827825-48842640 GCA_024520975.1 Erythroxylum areolatum | reverse complement strand
ACGCAAGGGTATGCGGTGGACGCCGGAGGGTGGATCTCAGCTGGTGGCGACGGCTTCGGGGTTTGAAGAAGATAACTCCATGTCCACGACTCCACGACTCCAAGAGGACCAAGATAGAGAAGAAGAGGAGGCGAGGGCCGGCGAGGGTGACGACTGATGAGCGGCGAGGGCGAGGGAGGCAGTCGACGAGGGAGCGGCGACAATGTGAGAGGGAGAGAACGGAGAAGAGAGAAATGTGAGAGTTTAGTTGAGAGGGAGAGGCATGAAGGCGAAGGGCCGGGTTAGGTTTTTAGGGTTTTTTTTCATTTATTGCAAAATGGTCCCTGGACTTTAATGTTTTTTGCAAATTGGTCCCGATATTTCGGGTACCGGCGGTACCGGCCGTTACCGACCGAAAAAGGCCGGTACCGGCGGGAATTCAAACCCGGTACTAATATCGTCGTACCGGTTCCAGTAACCGGCCGGTACGGAACGGAATTCGTTCCATTGCCGCAGAAGCTGTTTTTAAGAAAAACTGAGTGTTTGGCTGTAAAATTCAAAAGCACTTTTATCATAGAAATAGCTTTTTTAGAAGCTGAAATACAGCTTTTTGATAAGCTCAAATTTGAAGCTTTTTAAAAAAGCACTTTTTCATGTAGATTTTTCATATCAATTAATGAGTCTATTTTTAGTTACTTTTATCCTTATATTTTACACATAATTTTCACAATACTTATAAACACATCTTCACGTTTATTTTGAGATCTATATAATATTATTTGACTTTTTATATGTTTTAATATTTAATTTTTATATTAGTTTTACTTATATCATAATCCATATAAAAGATTTGGTTAGATATATTTTTATTTTTATTTTATATGATTTAAAATTATATAATAATTAATATATTGTACTTTGCATATTGTTTAACATATTTTAAATAATATTTATATTTTAAATAATTTTTATTATAAAATAAAATATAGTTAAAATTAAAAGTATTTTTTATTTTTATATTGTCAAACAGTCTATTGTATGAAGTTCTTTCAAAAAAGCTCTTTTTTAAATAACAGCCAAACAGTCAACTGACTTCTTAAAATAATTCTTTTTAGAAAAACTCTACTGTTAAAAACTCTATTAAAATAAGCCAATCCAAACATGCAGTCAATTTCTTCGGAACAGTAGATTCTAAATATTTAAAACACTCCTTTTTGCAGTATAACGACAGCGTTTTAGTCTCGTCTTCCTCATTTACCCAATTAGGGTTGCGCGTTGAGAGAGTTTCCAAGGCGATCAGACGTCAAAGATAATGAATTTATATTCTGGATGTATGCGCATACTTCACCTTGCTTCCTTTAAACAATGTTGTCGCTTGTGCATTGTCTGGTTAAAACTAGATGCCTCCCTCATCCTTCCTCATTTGGTCGTAGCTTCTTCTCAATTTTTGGTTCAAATCCCTAATCCGTAATCCCATCATTTGTGGACACTTATTCTAGGTTTTCTCTTCACTAGCTAGACAAGATAGTTAACGCTAAGGGAGAATGATTATTCCAGTTCGCTGCTTCACCTGTGGCAAGGTACCGATGTCAATGGATCATGTTGGCGAGTTTTCTAAGTCTAGTATTTTTGAGATTAAATTCTAAGCTGTGGCTTTTTTGCTTGGTCTTGCAAGGTGATCGGAAACAAATGGGACATGTATCTCGACCTTCTTCAGGCGGATTACAGTGAAGGGTGAGACTCGAAATTATTATTATTATTTTTCTTTATTTCCTTTTCTGCAATATCTTTTTGTGAGCAAAGAAATATATCTATATATGTAGTTTCTCCGCTGGAGTGGTGAGTTCGTAGATGGGATTTTATAGGTTTGATTTTTCTACATGAATCTTCTATAACATCATATGTGGAAGATTTTTCATTTATCTGCTGTGATTTGCTGGCAGACCATTGTTGGGGTTGTTATATTTGTTTGTTCCCCTATGAATTTGCTTCATACTTACTGGGAAATGGTATGGTGTTCTTTAGTTATATGTTTATCCCATTTTCAATTTTCTTGTTTCTTGTGGTTATGAAGTCTAATTTATAAGTAAAGGTATCGCTTTGAGTTCCCATGATTCTTTTACATTATCGACTTTTAAGTCTTACATTTCATATTTTGGTTAGTGTAGTCTACATTTCATGCAATATTGAGTTCATAAGAGAGTTCTTTTTACAACCCTTTGCATGTTAACAGTATATGCTCGCTATTAATTGTATGCTCCAGTCTTCATGAACATTTGACCTTGTCATTTCAAACCATTTATATTCAGCGTACTCGTGGCTCTGATTCTAAATTGTGTCAAGTGTAACAATGTAGAACAATGTGATTCTTCGGAGATTTTGATGGAAGATTGTCAAACTGGATACCTTCACTGTGGTTCTTAAGTTCCAGTTCTGTGTTAAAGATGCATCACTTGCTTTATTGGTTGATCAACACTATTAAATGCCAATGCCTAATTTTATTATATGAATTATAACTTGTGGAGGATGGTAGATCCTATCATTCCAAAATATGTTTGTAAACTTTGTTAGAAATAATTTTGAATTTGTGATAATTGAGTGTTTTTTATGCAGAGATGCTCTTGATGCACTTGGCTTGGTCCGGTATTGTTGTAGACGAATGCTAATGACTCATGTTGACCTCATTGAGAAGCTTTTGAACTATAATAGTAATCTCTCTCTCTCTCTCTCTCTCTCTCTCTCTCTCTGTCTGTCTCTGCATGTACATGTGTCCTTACAGCGATATTTCGTTTTAATATCGAGTTTCTTCTGCAGCTTTGGACAAATCTGAAACCAGTTAAGAAAACTTCTACATTCACAAGGGCTGCGAAGTTGGCTATCATGGATGTCTTGAAGAAACCTGGGATATGTGCAGAGTCCCTCTGTTTTCCGTTTGCATATTGCTTCTGCATCTAGTTTTTATTTCACCTTGCTTGTGGAATGAAGAAACCTGAGATCGAGGCTAAGTTTTTGGAATATGTATCATTGCCTTAATTTTGTCACATCGAAAACTAGCCTTCTTGTGGACATGGCTATAAGGTGTACGCAGATTAAATTCTACTTTTGCTGCCATGTTAAACCATTGTGGAAAGCTCAGGTTTTTCCAAAGCTTTGAGTGGATCATGGGTTGAAAATTCGGATGAGTAATGAAATGGCAAACAAAATTATGGACAACTTGAAAGATAGGGAAATTGAAATGACAAATGTTCTCCACTAGTTACTATATAGAGTTGCTATTTTCAGTTCGTTCCTCAAGGTAAAAAGATGCACTGGAGGTTAGCTGAATGGCATATAAACCATTAGGGTTTTGTTTTATTTTTATGAAGAGAGGAGCTTAACATCCATCAAACTCTCCTGTCTGATCCTATTCGGTACCATCAATGCTATGCGTTGCCCAGGCCCTGCCTTTAACATTCGTAAAACACTGGACTGAGCCATGTGTGTTGATCCCCTTACTTCCCTAATTCTCACCATCCACTATATAAAGAGAGGTATTCGCCTAAAGACCTGTTTTGCAGCATTGTTTTGCTAGTGTCTATGCCAGAAACCAATCCCAGCGTTGTTTTTGCAGACCTGCGAGGACATTGAGAGTTCAATTTTTGTCTACGATTAATGTATGACGAATTCAGAGTTATAGGATTGGTTTCTGGCATTATTCGTAGCCCACAATTTAATTATGATAAATGTGGAATGCCTGTTTGGTGAATATTCAGGGAGTTTGGAAACCTTAAAATTCAATTATATTAATGAGATTGAATTGAATTCAATTTATACTATTTGGAAACAAATCCAGTAATATTAGAATTGAATTAAATTATATTGTTTGGAACACAATAAAAGTGAATTCAATTATTTCATATGACATTTTTACCCTTGACTAAAAAATAATCTTATTAAATAATAAACACTCACACTTACACTGAGCAAGTTATAAATATCAATGTCATTGTAAGTAATATCATAAAAAAGTTCATCATAAAGAAAAAATTGATTGCAAATAACATTATGCTAGACTGAGCTATGATGACGATAGAAAGCTATTATAATTTGAAAGCTTAGAAATGCACGAAAAAGGAACAAACACCTATGAACAAGAGAAGGAAAATTTGGATAGGATGGGAGGTGCTAATTCGTGAAGAAGGTGTTGTTTCATTTCTTGATGGGAGCGACTGTTTGAGGTGAGAGGGACTGCTTGAGATAAAGAGATATATAGTAGGATTAGATGGATATTATTGGAAGAACATTTTCAACGTTCAAAAGAAGAATTGAAGTTTCAGTTCGTAATTCAATTATGATGCTTTTTCAGATGAATCCAATTTATAAAGGATGATAGGGTCGATCCCATCCCTTTTTTTTGTTTCCAAGCACTTGAATTAAATTAAATTTCCCTTTTTTCAGTTCTGCCTCTGGAAAATATCGGATTTGCTTTAATCAATATTGGCCTTATCATTCTGATCTTTCTAGGTGCAAACTTTATTCCGAGCATCTGGGATGCTTTCCATTTCAGTGGAGCAACAGCAGCAGTTTATATTGGATTCATCTTTCCCGCTTCCATTACTCTAAGGTGCCTAGTCTTAATTTATCCATCTTTGTGCTTGAAGCTTCTTAAGTTAAACCTTTACTGAAAAGCCTTTTGGATTTGATGTCAATAATTGTAGGTGATGATATGAAATAAATACTTTCCTGCTTATGGTTGATTTATACTTCTGATAATAAACTTTCTGTCTTCTGCCATGTTGAAAGTGGTCCCTAAATCTGGATTTATTGTAATGATTTGTAATCATAGTTTCTACTAGAGATACCTGATATAAATATATAACAGTACAATTTAATGTCAGAACAATCTGTTATGTTCTTGTTTTGAGATTTCCTTGACTATTCTGATCTGATTACACTGTACTTAAAATGTTCTTAACTATATTCAGGGATCGTCTACAAAAAGGGACAAAATATTGTCCATTCTCATGATTGTCCTTGCTGTGTTCTCAAATCTGGTAGCTGTGTGCAGTGACGCTTATGCTGTGTTCAAGAGGAACACATCTCCTCGTGAATGAACAGCTCTCTTGCTTCTAAACAAATGAACAAAAGATGGACCATTTTCGATGATGGGACCTTACTCAGTCCATATGTGACTTGAGGATCCAATTCCTCTGGGAAGATCTAGCGAAGTTGAATAAGATAAAAACTTGCAGCATACCATCAATGTATATAGTTGGGTTTGAGCAGAAGAGTGGAGTCTCTCACTTCCTGAAGGACTTCATATTATCTGCATCGTATTTGTAATATCCTTTTTGTGGGTCAAAACAGAACTGTAGAAAAGTTGTGAATCTTGAAAATTATATTGTTTTTCTATCCGTGTTCGAATGTTACAATTTATGAAACCTATTTACAAGAACTGTTCCTCAATCCTTAGTGTTTCACTTAGTATACATGTTTGATCACTAGTTGAATGCCAGTCATGGATTTCCTATACTGGTGACGAATGGCACAAGTCTCCGATAATCCCTTCTCCTTCCGAGCGCACAGTTATCCAGAACCCTGCCAAGGATCAGACGTGTGTTCTGCAAAGCCACCTCCCTAGGTGGGATACCTGTATCAATTGGTCCTTGTGCAGTGGAGATTGAGCCTGGTCCTAACCCTGTTCCCATGACATATTGCAATTGCAGAGGTCCGCTTCGAGCCTTGAATGAGGTTTGAGAAACAAGCATTTTTTCATCAGCTCCATTCTCGTATGCGCCTGGCTCGTGTTGGTGCGAACCTGGCAATGAGCTGCAGCTCTGCAGAAGAGCTTCTAGCACACTGAGTGCCTCCCAAGACAATGTGCTCTCCACTAATTGGGACACTATTGCATACATATGTGGGCTCTGGGAGGCATCCATGGGAGTGTGTTGGAGAAGTGCCTTGAGCATAAGCAGTATCACACGCTGGTATTCAACTGGCCCTTTCTCAAGTAGCCGTAGTAAGTGCCCAAAAGCCAGAGCTGAGTGCTTGGGAAACCATTCATTGCATAATAGTGGTGAGACACAAGCAAGGAGGTTTTCAATGCTTTTGATCTCCCCTCGGGCATAAGCCAAGAAAACGGTGGCTAGTTCATCCAACGATTTTGCTCGACACCAAGCAGTTATATTATTTGCAACTGAGCAAGCCTTTTGCCACTGATGTTGAAGTGGTGAAGTATGTCCCATTGTACTGTCCGCACTGAGTTGCAAGCAGAGCCATGGAAGTAATCCTATGATATGCATCAGGAGTCTTGTCTCCGCGTCTCCGAATATGGAGTCACATGAGTGTATTGTAATGCGCAATAGAACCTCAATAGATACACCATGACTAACAGTTGACATGAGCCCTTTAAGCACAAGAGGTTGCACTCCTTCAAAGACGGGCAAATTCCCACTACAAGTTGCAGCCAGTGATTCAGTTCTTTGAAAATCTCCAATGTCAACATTTGTATCAAGTTCATCACGAGGCATGCTTGAAAGAAGCACATTTTCAGTTGTTCTGTCCCAGAATGATAAGCAGTCAATCACTCGCAGAAATAGCTCAAGAACTTGGCAGTAGACGTGAACAAAATCTGTGTGCATCATAGCTATGCAGCCCCAGAAAAGTTGAGGGTAGAGGATCACTTTTTCTCGTTCCATATTTTCCACCATTACTTGCAATGTCAACAAAATTTCCATGACAAATCCCAAAACTGGAGGAACTGGGTTTCCCAGGCATCTGTGAAGGCATCTAAGGAGTGACACACAAGTATCACTTGTGACACTAGGATGCAATGCACGGTAAATCTGATGGGAGCGACATGCGAGGTGTCTTGATGTGCACTCCATAGCCCATTTTAGAGCCTCACCACCCCAAGTCTCACGAAGATCTCCTTGGAAGAAGATAGCATCAACCATGCTCTGAACAAGGGCAGATAGAAGAGCTGCACTAGGAAGCTCAGTTCTAACAACTGTGGGGTCCTCGTTCTCCCACATCATGCTCCCTCGTTTTGACTGGACATACTTGATCAGGCTAACAACCTGCTGTTTATTCTCTCCGTCATTGTTTTCCACCTCATACAGTTCCAAGTGCCTGCCAGCTAGCGAATATAAAAGATTAACCAGCAAATGCTGGCAGTGCTCCAGCACAATATCTTCCGAACTATCCATTGAAACAAATGTGACATGAAAAAGGAGAGGCAAATGCTCACGAAAATCCTCATCATTTTCATAGGCAATTTCAGCCAGTAGAATCAAGGCTATATCGGCATGTGTAAGAGAATGTTGCTGATGTCCTTGCAAGGCTGACTGAAGTTCTTTGGCATTAACACCATGCATACCAACACCAGGATGCAACCCATCTTCACCAGAGTTTGGGGTGTCAATGAGGTAATCTCCACTGTCCCGAGAAACATGGCGGCTGCGCAAACTTCCTGTAGAACTTCTGACACCCATTAAAGGACCTGACATGTTCACCAATGATGGATGGAGCTGACCCGACCGACCAGTAGTCACTGGAACAACATTTAACTCTGGAGGCATGGGGCTTAATGGACCTGACACACTTCTCCCTGTCACACCAGCTGTTCGCCAACTCAGACTTCCGCTTGTATTTCTGAGGGGACCATCAAGGGAACCCCGGACAAGCAACGGTGACATGTGTGGCTGTGTATCCACAACAGAAGCAATCTGGGGAACTGCAGGTCCCTGAGAGAATTCCAGAACAAAATTTCCATTTGCATCACCCTTACTTGCACTTGGCCCAACAGGTTCAATGCTATCTTCTAACATCCGCTGAGCCAGCTGGTAGACTAAGTGATCAATTGTACGCTGCGGACAAATTCTTGCTAAATATAAGCTCACTCGCTTTGCAACTGAGAAATATGTGGCAAATGCACCACTTATTTCCGCAGATGCATTGGAATCACAATCTTCAATCCCTTTTGTGATCAAGAAATCTAAAACTGGACTGATATTCCTGGATTTGCTAGCAATTGTGCTCCATAGTTTTTCAATTTCATCCGGAAATTGATCCCCGTGTCTCCATGTAACATAGTAAAGGCTTTTTAATAATCTCTCACTCCAGCCTGAATCCTTGAGTTTCCAGAAATTTAGGTTCTCAATCCAAGGAGCCATGCATGTTAACACTTGGTGCTGAGCAATTATATCAACAGCATCAAGTTGCCGCTGCATGATTTCCTCACAGAGAAGTTGGCTTAATTCAGGGTGATCTTTAGCTAGTTTGCAAGATAGTTTATACTGGAATTGTTGGTAAGAATCAGGGAGGTTACCAACAACAGCAGCTCGATAACTCCCAGAGCCCTCGGTGCCATCGTCAGCCCACTCACGTCCAGAAAGTGTCTCTAGCATCTGAAGGGCATCATCACGGATTTGCCGATTTGGGTCCACAACCTTGTACAGGATCAAGCTCAGCAGTCTCTGTATTTCACACTTTGGTATTTCCTGGCGCATGTAGACCTCCGCCAGCACACTAAAGTAACCATCAGCTATAGCAGGATCAGAGTAGTAGCACTGCAAAAAAATTTGAAGTCAAAACCCTTGTGTGCACAAAAAGATTAAGCTTTAAAGAATAGTAACTACAGTTTGTAAAGTTTTTTAGTTACAGAAAAGAAAGAATGCTGATGCTGCAGCAAAAGCAAGTTAGGAACGTAAAGATGAGAGATCTACCACATCTGTTCATAAGTACCTGATCAATGCAAGCTGGAAAAAGATCTAAATTTGTAAGAAGAAGGTTCTTCAAAGCCAGTTTTGCTAAGGAAACTCGATGATAGCCTGCCCTTTGTCTATCACGACCAGCAATTCCACGCCCTCCCTCTCCTGTGTACTTAGAATAAGATGGAGTTGAAGGAGAATAACCAAATGGGGCCCTGGGTGCAGGGTCATTAAACAAACTGTTGATCCATGATATCACTCTGCCACTCATTTTTCTAGCATTATCATCAAAGCAAGGCCCATACAAAAGTGAAGCCATTGCGTTCATAGATGCCCACTGAATTGCCTCAATTTGTTCATTTAGTTCTTTATCAAATGAAACCTTGTCTATTGAATCTTTGGATCGGCTGTGCTGAGAAGCCTTGTACCGCTCGACCTCACGCCGGTAATCACTAACACCACCATCCTGCCCCCATGTACCACCAGCATCATCACTCCAGGAAAGAAGATGATCAAACAGTCGCTTTCTAGTTCTGACATCAAATTTCTCAGATTTTGAATCCACAAATTCTGGTGCTAGAGATCGCAAAACTGAAGCAAGTGCATAACGGAGAGGCTGCATTTCTTGAAAGCTCTCAGGCGGCGCTGAATATATCTGCTTCGTTGTGTCATCAATGAATCTGAGATAATGAAGCCTAAACACTGGTTTACGGCTCAGCATGCCAGGCCAGATATTCTCAGCAACAGTTCGGTATATATTTGCAATGTGTATACGCAGTTCTTCGCGGCGTGATTTTTGACTCTGCATATGGGAAGAAGATAAGTTAATCCATGCAGCAATTGAAGTTTGAGAACAGAAGCATAATAATACTTCTTCATTCTGCATTTCCGTGTTTCACTGAAATTTATTGGTTGAAATCAAATTGAGGTGCAAACATTGACAGAAAAGGCCACACTATCTGTGTCGGACAGCCAATGATCGATGATATTATTATTCTATAAATGCAAATTTTTTCAAGATGTCAAATGGACATCATGCATATGAATTTCCTGTCCTATCATGTGAACATGAAATCCCTTTTGGTGTATTAACTTGTCTATAAAGAGAGACCAATACATTCCTCCCAAAACCTTTCCCTGCAGTTTTGTCACCACAATTAGCACATTGTTGGAAATAAAAAGGAAAATTTCAGTAATTTAAGATAGATCCACACCTTCCACTTGGGCTTGCCCTCAGTTTCAAGAGAAACCTCATCCATATAAGAAGAAAGCTCACTAAACATGATTTCACATGCTTCCAGATGCGAGTGACCAAGAGCCATGGTGGCAGCATGCTACATCAGAAGTCAATGATTAAGTTAAGCATTTGATATAACTGTTAAAGGAATCAGTATCAACATATTATAGATGGCAACATAGAGGAATATGGAACATGTCCTTAATTTCAATAAAATTGTCAAACGATCATTTAATTTAAAAACTTAAGCTATTGAGTATAGCTCAGAAATGGATGATATACAAACTCCAACACTCATTGAGAAGCCTGCTAGGATATAAATGTGGATCAAGTACTTGACCATCACACCTTGTGCTGAATCTGAAAGTTTTAATCACTACAATATCAAGAGTAGTGTGGTCTGGAATTGCGATATCATCATAGAAGTTCTGATATCTTGCCAAAGGACTATTCAACCAAAAATTTAAACTAGAAGATGAGGGTCAAGACTAGATAATACACCAACTCTATCAAGGACGAAGACATGGAAGTTCTCTAATTTCTCTTGAAGATCATTTTAAAACTTCTTTACACACTTCAAATTTGAGAATGAAACATAATATATCGTCATATCAACCTTCTCCCCCCCATCCTAATACTCTGATTCAAACACATGACAAATAAAAGGGTTTGCAGAACATTTCCTCACTTCCCTGATTAATTTGTCACTTCCAGCGAAAAGGTAGGAAAATAAGATATATACAGAATACGATGAATTAAAGTGTAGGTGGTTGTCACACTAAACTTACTATATTAGCCTCAGCACCAGATTTTAGCGATGGGAAAATAAGATGGTACAGCTCTTTTGCAGCTGCCAAGCCACCCGATTCTCTATTATCTGGTGGACATGAACACGAGAACATTGCATACATGAGCCATTGATCCAGCTTGTTTTCTGTATCTTGTGATTGATGAGCCTTTCCACCCAATTCCACAGGGGTAATATGAGCCAGACGTTGCACAACCTCCAACCTGACAATGAAGATTGAGTCAAGTGGCAGTCAATGCAATCTCTATTATTGCAAAAGTATACAAGAAATTGGCTAAATATAATGTAAGATATATAACCACAGCCAGAATAGAGCTAATGTAAATATAACCTGGATTTTGTTCACATTTTATGCTCAAATTTCTTATCATTCCTTAATATGACTTAAATTAAACCTTATAAGTTACAGGCTGTATGCTTACTAGACTTCTATTGCAATGAGAAGGAGATAACTGCATACCACATAACAAGTTTCCGCAAATGTAGACACATAAAAATAATCATCTTAATGACAAACTGTACATGGTGGTAAAACAGTATGTAACATCAGGAAATAACAAATGTAATATGAAGAACATTTGAAATTCTGCTTACTTTGCATCCTGAACAGAGCTTGGGCAAAGCTCAGCAGCATGTTTGACAAGTTCACTAAGGCATCTAGCCCATCTGTTCTTATCAGGACTGTCAAATATTATAGATTGGAGTGTCAAATCAGGAGGAATTGCATCAGATTCTCGTCTTAAATCAAATGGTCGACCAGAATCCCCATAGCACCTCTGAATAATATCATCCTGGGATAAACTAAAAAGCTCAGTGGCCTTTAAATGTATGATCTGTTTACATATTCACAAGATTGAAGGTCTTATGGAAGTAAAAACTGGAAATATAACATTAGATAGCTCAATTAGTAAAACATACAAAAACTGGAAATATAATATTGAACAGCTAAATTAGTAATACATACCCCGTGTTCTTCTAGGACATCAATTACAAATATCGGTTCTGCTTCATTTCTCAAATTATGGTCATGATGGTCACGCAATGTAACATCTCGTATATCATTTCTTAAGGCACGGACACAGCGCAACAACTCCAATGCTGTATGCCTAATCTGACTATCTACAGAGCTAAGGAAGACGAGACCAACTGCATCAATTTCTGATGCGCGAAACTCAATCACTTCTGAATGATGGAATGAAGATTTCCTAAATGCTTCACTCCGCTGTGTCCCTCGCTTTGCATCAGAACCTAATTCTAGCCTATCATCAATCAAACAAGCTCTCCAATAACGCATGAGTTCCAACAAGCGAACCAATGATGTTTGGATGAGAAGAGGAAACTCATCGGGAAGTCGGAGGATAAAGTTGGCCATTCCCCTCATAACTGCAAATCGGCGGTGGGGAAGGTACGTAACTATTCGGTTCAATAACTGCACTGCTTCCTCACGGACGCCTGGGTCAATACTTATGCCATGTTGAGGAATTATTTCAGTAATCTTATCACTTCGGCCAACTTCTTCTATCAGGTAGGGTATACACTTCAAGACTGACCGAAAGAGGTAACCTTGAGATTTTTCCTTAGTTACAGAATCTGCAGAAGTACACAATTCATCACAAACCAAAGATGAACAACAGGGAAACAAAGAGATAGAGAATAGCAAGAGCTAATAGCCATATTGGACCTCATGGCAAGTTGATATGTAAGAAATAGCGAAAAGCCATCACACAACAGTGCTGAATGATAATAACACTAAACAACCTGCTAGAAGCAAAAGTGCGCAGGAATGGCCAATGAGAAGTGTTAAGTAACTGTGGAAATGCAAACCCAGATGCTCTCAGGTTGCTCAAAAGGGAACAATGGCACTTCTTTATATCAAAATGCTAAATTATCCAAAACTTTTGGATAATTTAATCAGAAACTCAAGTATGGTATTTTAAATGAACCAGTTATGAGCCATGGTAAATAGCTTGAATAAGTTGAACAAGTGCATTAAATATCAGCTCAAATTTTAAGGTGGTGAACAAGCCATTTGAAGATAAGCTTGTTTTATATCAAGTAACAATTCTGATTTTGTCCATTTCTGATGTCATGTATGGTCAAAATGGTCAAAGAGATTATACATATCAAATTGACTATTATGGAAAGTAATCAATGAGATTCAAAGAGAAACTTAAATGCAAATGCATTGATAAGAAAAATCAGTTAAATTAGAAAGACATTTATCCACCAGATGAAAAGTAATAAAGTTAATATTTAAAGTGAGAAGCTGTGAAGCATGCATTTCATTTACAGAGATCTGGATAAGAAATTACCTATTGTTGTCTTTGAAGAAATCAGAAGAGCTTGACAATAGGTCCTATGACAAGATCTCAAGATTGACTCAATTGCAGCTTTGACTTTGGGTATATAGTGGCCAATATCACGGTCTGCTTATGGAAGAAAAGTCAAACCAACTCTGTTAAATGATCTAGAGAGTAAAATGAAACCACAACCCAATCTAAAAATAAATGGCTATAAACTGATTACGTTTGAATATTTCCAGGCCGACATGCTCACTTGAAGGTGACATAACGATAGCAAGTAAAGCACGGAGACCAATAACCTTTGCTTCACTTGGACTATCTTGCTTCAGCAATTCTAAAATCATATGGTTCATGGCAAAATCAAGGTTATGCTCAGCAATGGTCACACAAAATTCAACAAGTTTATCGTGTTGAACATCTTGTGTAAGCATTCCTTTCCTCAGTACTGTTAACAGTTGAGAAGTCACACTATCTAGATAATCCCATATAAGGTTTGGGGGCTGGCTGGCAGCATGAACACTCAAGTAAAACCTCAAAACTCGATGAAGGCAGTCTAACGCCATGAAACGATGAGTCTTGTCCTTTAAATAAAAAGAAAACAACATTACACACTAGTTCAAATGAAAACCTATCTATAACTCTCAAGCCCTCTCAAATATAACAACACAAATTATTAAAAAAGACAACTGAGATTTTTCCTCATTTGCATGCATCGTAAATGTGAATTATAAGAAACTTGAACTTACTCTTAAAAGCTTGTAGAGTTGCTCCATGTGAGAGCTTAAGTTTCCATGGAATACTAGAGGATCACCAAGACAAAGAAGAAGAGTGACCAGAGGATAGCCAACCTAGAAATTTGATTCATGTAATTTAGGGTCACAATAGATAAAGAAATTCATAGCTTCTAGGGCTGTGTAGAAGAGATAGAGTGCTATACTTTACAAGTTATAGAATCAAGATGAACAGCTAATTCACTATGGAAAAAAGAATAAATATGTGGATAAGATGGGAAAGCAAAGCTGTGAATGCAAACTTCAAAAGAAATATGATGTAGAACGATAGTGGAGAAACAATAGCACCCAAAAGGCTAAAGAAAGACATGTAAACCTAATATACAGGAGAATATATGACAAAATATGAACATTTGACATTTGACAAGAGGTCGTTAGAATAACAGAGAGTAACTTGAGCCACTTTGTTGACGACCCTATGTAGAACTTTTGTAGTGCACATTATTTTTTTTTCCACCTAATTCCAAGCTACTTGTGGAGTAAACTGCTGTCAGCACATGCAAATATACAATTATTGAGTAAAAGACAGAATAGATAGTTCGATGTCTTGAACGTGGTTCATCTTAGAGAATCATTATGATGGAATTCACAATTTTAGGGCTAACATAAGGATACCGCAAGCAACCTTAAGTTGGTTAATTAATTCTTGTTTAACTTGATGAATAACTTCACAGATAAAAGAAACTTGGAAGATCCACTTACAGCTATATGTTTGCTTTGTTTATCCATCCAATGCAAAAGTTGCCCTCTTATTCTCCCCACAGCTTCATACCAAAGAGTAAGTGCATTGTCTACACCTGAAGGAGGCCAATGGCTTTTTCCACCATCTGCAAGTGGGGCTAGGATGTTTGAAAGCATGTTACAAAGTGCATGGTAAAGTTCACTTTTGCGTTTGTGTGGCGCACGGTTAAGAGGATTAGCTTTGGCCACAAAGGAAGCTGAAGCATTTAGACCTCCCTCCGTCTTAACCTGCATCAAATCAAAGTTTAGCCCTTTCCTCAATGCAT
>JANIJH010000001.1:48532962-48544042 GCA_024520975.1 Erythroxylum areolatum | reverse complement strand
TTCAATTTATAATATTAAATAGTTATTAAATAAATCAGATTTAATATTTTCCCCAATTATTAATTATTCAATCACAATAATAATTCCATTAAATTTCAATTTTAAAATCATATTCGGATTCAAATAAAATTTCAAATTTAATTTTAATAATTCTCACTATTATGAATAATTTCGGATGTGTCATTGAAATTTAATTATATAAATTTGAAATTTATTAAAATAAACTTTTTAATATATTTAAAAATAAATTTAAACTATTTATCATTTGCGACGTTTAATTCCAAACGTCGCAGAATTCCATTATTGACGTCTAATAAACGTCGCAGAAACTATATTGTTTCCACGACGTGTAATTCCCTCGTCGTCCATTCCCCTACGCTTTCACGACGTTTTCCCAAACGTCGAAAAATAGCCGAGGCTTCCTCGACGTTTTCTTCTAAACGTCGAGAAAAACATTTCCTTACTCCCCCTTCAACGACGTTTGTGGCGACGTTTTCATAAACGTCAAGATTAATAATCAACGACGTTTTTCTTACATTTGCGACGTTTTTTAAACGTCGCAAATTGGGTATTTTTCTTGTAGTGGGATTACCTGTCAGCATTAATTAGCCAATCAAACACAAAATTTTCTGGCCCAGACCACAGCTTCTCTGAATGCAAACAGCCGTCTTATTAATATTTTCAGGTCCTGATTTAATTAAGAATACCAACGCAGGCAGAAAAGCGAGTTCACTATATTAAAAACAAACCAGTAAGCCCCTCTTGTGGACAGCACTCCACAAAACGAATACAAGCTGAACAAAAAATACACTCCAATGCAAGCTGATTACATACACAAATCATGTTAAACTATGTTTAAATAGACATAGGAGTGTGCATATTGCATGTTTCAGGGGAATGGGACATTGGTTATCTCTATCAATTTCTCATCCAATAGCCAGAAACAAGAAGAAAAAAAATGAGTGCATTTTCCAGGAAAAAATAGTGATTCCTTAGCCTTCTTGTTCAATGACAAATTGTATTTATCACTGAAATAATTTTCTTAAAACTTGTCAATTTTAACTGATGATGCAATCAACTTAAGTTAACTTTTTAACTGTTCACATAAGCAATTAGTCTTAAACATGACAGGAAGTTCAACAACAATTGTGGTATAGCAGTAAGCTTCTAAAAAATGAGTGGCCAAACTAACACCATAATAAGCTACCCTATTCAACAAGTTGTCTTAAGTTGACTAAAAAATAAATCACATATAATCTGACCTAAAACATAGAATACATGGTGCAATAGTTAGAAACGAAATTCCAGACATATCTCCATTTAACAGTACTTTTTCTTCTGAAATCTCATCATTAATTATTTAAAAAGCCTGAGAGTTGTATTGTTCTCTCAATAATCTACTTGATTAGGAGTCTAAGGTTGAGTGGTGCAAACAGAAAAAGGAACAAATAGCTGACAAGTCTTCAAAATAACAACATAAAGTAGCAATGAAGGTACATTAGCAAGTCTTCTCTCTAGCTAAAAGTTTTTCTTTCAGATCACTAATTTTTCCTTACAATCATTTATTAAATACAATTCATTGCTAATGAAGGTACATTAGCAAGTCACGATGTCATGTTTTACATCAGATCCTTCTAATGAAGAACAGTTCTTTAACAAGTAAGTTGTGAGAAAGTATACTCGGATAAGCATAAAGTAAAAAATATTTTAACCAGATAATTTGATACAGTTATGTTTCGAAGAACAATGCACTTCATGCTAAAAATTCGTGAAAGAGGCTTAGAATGTAACACAACCTCTGTAAAAAGAAAACCATAAAATAGTTAGAACTTATAGAACATACCTCTCTCTCCAATTAAGAGGAGCTTCTAAGAGAGGGCCAGGAGTACGTCGAGCAACCATAGCCAGCGAATCCAGAACCTGCTCGTAGGCAGGGTCTGATTGTCGACGGTACTGACCATCCTGAAGGTTAAACAATAGTTTTGGACCCACGAAAAGTATAGGTCACCCATTGGTAGAAGTTAGCATCTTGGATAGTAAAATGAAGCACGTCCGTCAAGAGAAAACGCAGAACACAAAAATAAACAAGAGAAGGTGAAGCAATTGGTTACATTTCAAGCTTAAGAGCAACGAAAGGACCTGAGCTTGAGTAGTTTCAATTCTTCGCCGAGAAAGTGGGAGGAATCGTTGCAGAAGCGCATCAACTATCAGTTTCGCAGCGCTTCCCGCCTTCATCTTCTTGGAATGATGAAGCCCACCCTCCTACCAGACCAAACAAAAATCAAAATTAAAGAAAACCTCCTTCCAAGGAACACTAAAAGACTCAAGCAAGTTCACTAATTAGTAAAAAGCCACGAAATGGCAACACTGTGAATCAGAAAAGAGAAAGATGGTATCTTGATCGATTAATAAAAGATATGGTACAAAGAGCCTTAAAAAAATAAGAATAAAAACCTGAAGACAGAGAAACAAGGAGAGTTGAGGCTTTGGAAAATGAAAGCTCGAGCTTTTAGCCAAGGAGGTGTGGTGCGTGTAACAGAGAGGAAGGAGCTAGGCAGTGAGGACTCTGCTCTTGTTTGGTGCTGTAAGCCTAGAGTAAACAAAACTAAAAAGACTTGCCATTCGGCCCAGATGTTTGCAACTTAGATTCTGTTCATGAATTAAAATAAATGTTAAAAATATCCAATAATTTTATTTATTTAGAATATTGAATTTTTATATTTAAAAATTTGTAAAGACTAAATTAAGACAAATTAAATGAATTAATATTATATGTATTATATGTACATAATACGTATCAGATTTATTTTAAGATGAATTTATATTTTAAAACTCAAATCCCATATTTAAAACTCAAATCACATATTTAAAATTATTTATAAATAATTGTATGATTTTATTTGAATATATTTAAATATATTAAAATTTATATTTTAAATAAATTTATTGATGGATTAATTATTTAAAATTAGGTAATAAATTTGTTTTAATTTGTATTAATGATCTTATGTGCTTCTATTCATTATAAGAACAAGTTTGGAAAACAATATTAAATCATTTATTTGATTTGTTATTTATTAAGTACTTGTTTAATAAACCATTATGTGTATTCAATATTTTGGTAATAATGTTAACATTAGTAATGGGTTGGTCAAGTTTTGTTTCTATTGATTTGAGTGGTATCCAGCTGTTTAAGTTTGATTTAATGTTTAATTAATTTAAATTTAACTTATTAATTTCAAATCAATAAAAATGTCACTTTCAAATTGGGTGATTTGGATAAATTATTTGATAAAGTAATAATTTAAATTCAAAAAACAAATTCTTTACATTTTTTAATTCTTTAGAAAAATTATTTCTTTTAAATTTCAATTATAAAATATGTAAAAAAAATTACAATGAACATCATACCTAAACTAATCAAATATTAATAAGATAATAACTTAACTTAATTTTAAAATTAACTTAAACTAATTGAATTGGCTTAAGATAAATATTATAAAAAATTATTAGTTTAAGTCAAAATTAATTAGTTAAATTTAGAATTAAGAGATTGGTTATATCATTACGTAAGTGGCATTTTATCATTTCATGTATAATTTTATTTCGTGTGTGTTGCATAATTTTGAATATCATTTTGTACCGGACCAAAATCAGTACGAAATAAAAAGTCAGTCGTATCGAGTTTAAATACCAGTCAATACAGGCCCGTTCCAGATGGTACCAGTCGATACCAAAAATTTTTCAAAATGGGGAAACTTTTTTTGAAAAATTTTCAATAATTTTTTTAAAATCTCTCCTTCCCTCCTACCTCTCCTTACCCTTCCCACCTTTTTCTTAAATTTTTTTAATTAGTTATTTTATTTATTTCAACTTTTATAATTGTTGTGAAATTTTATTTTTAAAATAATTATAAATATTTTTATTACTAATAATAATTATAAATTAAATAAAACTTAAAAATAAATTATTTTTATTTAAATTTATTTTAATATTTTATATAATATTTATTAGTAAAGTATTAATAAAAATAATTTTAAAAAATAATTTTAAATTATTATTTATAAACTAAAATTTTATATATTTTCAATTATTAAATCAAATTTTATTTGAAATTTATATAATTAAAAAATATTTTAAATATAACTATATTTATTAACAATTATTAAATTAATTTTATAAATTAAATTAAAATTTTGATTATCATTTATTATTATAATTTTTTAAGACAGATTAAAAATATATAGCACAATTGTATAATATGACAATAGACCATTTTATTGTTTTTAAAAAATTTCAAACACTATTTCATAAATTTAAAAACTTAACCAAAACGATAACTGATATTAACCGGTATCGATATAGTGTACTAAAATTTAATCCAATACCAAATCTAATTCGGTATTCGTAACAATGGTGTGCTGGGTCTTTATAAAAGAGAGTATCATATCTTTTACCTTACAAACGAAATACGTTCTGGACCAGACTGTAACTCAAGCCTTCAATCTATTTCCAAAGTTATACAAGTATATGATTAGGCTTGGCAAATATATGATGCCTGTTAGGACTCGAGTTCATGTATATAATTTCTATATTCATCCGTGCGGCACTTAGTACATAGAGTCTAGATGAATTGTTAGTCCAAAACTTTATCTTCTCATTCAATCAATGCACAGTTCCAATCTTTAATTTAAGTCAAACACATCTCAAATCACCTTCATCTTCATCCAGGTTTCCAAATTTCCAAGAAAATGGCCACCGGAAAACATCTCAGAGACCACCAAAGTGAAAGTTGGTTAACAGTAACAGAACACCTTTGTTATACAAACCTAAAGATGAAGTTAATAATGGAGGTTCATTTTATGGATCTGTCTTCAACTTATCTGGCACGATCGTTGGTTCTGGAGTCATGAGCTCACCTGCAACTATGAAGATCCTTGGTGGTGTGGTTCCTTGTACTGTGTTGATTATAGTTGCTGCTGGATCGTCTTATTTGCAGCTCTCCACTACAGTCTCAGTTATTGTCTTTGCTTACGTCTGCCATCACAATGGGACGTTGGTAAATATATTATAGATTTTATTTTTCAGGATATATCATGAATGAATTTGTATAAACAAAAATAATGTAAAAATATTTATTTTTATTTTAACTGAAAATTTCAGTAAATTGTTATAAATAATTAAATATACAATATTTTTCTTGTAGTTTTTTTAATTTTTAAGCTCAAAAGAATTGATATGTTTACAAACTTATTTAAATATGTGCAAAAAGCTAAAAAATTATAATAATTTTATTAAATTTAAAGTTCATTAAATGTTAATAAAATAAGATGTGGCGATTAAATAACATGAAAAGATATTTATTTTATTTTTATGTTAACTGATAATTCAGTAAGCTAGTTGATTTTTGAATTAGTTTATAAAATTTTGGAACATCTTCTACGAAATTTGTAATAAATATACAGAATTTTCTGTCATTATTTAATGTTTATGCTAAAAAAATTTGATATGTTTAAAAACTTATATAAATACATGCAAAAAGTTTAAATTTTATTTATAATAATTTTATTGAATTTAAGACTCGCTATGGGTTTAGGTCAAAATAATAAAATTTATTTAAATATGTGCAAATCACCTAAAATTTATTTATAATAATTTTATTAAATTTAAGATTGAATAAATGTGGTGGTTATAATAATAAATTGTTTTTATTAAACTTTATTTTGTTTAATTAGATTGCTATCCAGTTATTTTAATTAAATTTAAATTTTCAATTAATTAACAAATGTTTAGTAAAAAATTATAACATTTAGCTAAATACAATAGTTAAATAATCTCATTTATACTTAAATAGTTACTTTTTTCCCTCTTATTTTGATGTGTGAAAATCACTCTCCAAAATAATATATTACATATATCATTGTAATCTTGAAACTTGTTATCGTGGTATAACTTAAATGCATAAACAACTATCAATTTAAAAAAGAAAGGGATAAACATAGACTCTAAACATAAATGATTTAATAGCTTACAAGATACAAACAACAGAGTAAGCATGTTCTATTAGACAATATTTTATGAGTACTAATGTACAAAATACAAACAACTTCCATCTTTTCTTTCAAACCCATCTCTTCTTCACCTTAGAACCACTTCTTCTGGGTGAAATAATTTGGATAGTTCTATGATATCCCAAATAATATTGTTGCTCATGCTTCTTGTACTCCTCTTTGGCGTTTGGTGGCTGCGAATTGGGATGATGTGATTTCTAATATCTTCTGGGTCTTAGGTTATGAGAATGTGGTTAAATTTTGAAAGCATAGATGATTGCCATGTATCTTATAGTCTTTGCTACAAGTAGCTAGTGGGCCTATTCCAGATAATATAATTGATAAAACTGTCTCTTTTTTTGTTACTGATGATAGTGATTGGAGATGAGACTTTTTTCTCAATTGCTCCCAGTTTCAATTTGCTCTTATACTGCTGCTACACTTGTGCCCTCTGCTACTTGTGGTAAGGATTCTCTTTTTTGGAGAGTTTGTCTTCTTCAGGAGTTTCTGGGAATTCCATCTCTTCTCATAATTTCCCTTAGAATCTGATTTGAAAGTGGCATGACTCTCAAAAAATCATAATGTTTTTTTAGCTAGCCCTAAACAATAAAGTCTTAACTAACGATGAAAGAACACGAAGGCACTTAAGTAACTCTGGGGTTTGTGATCTTTGCAACGAGGAGCCTGGATCTCTGTTATACGTTCTTTGTGATTGTCATGTTGCTATTTAGTTCTTGAATCTTATTATTGATTTTAATAATTTGAGTTCCTTCTGGAGTGTTAATATGGAAGATTGGTTGTTATTAAATCTAAAAAGCTCTCATCTCTCTCACGATGATCTTACTTGGCCTACTATTTTCGGCTTAGGATGCTGGAATCTTTGGAAACGAAGGAATGATAGAGTGTTTAATTATAGTTTTTCACAAACTTTTAATATCTTGCAAAGCAATATTTCTGAAGCTACATTGATTCAAGATATCTTCAACAAGCTACTCTTGGAGAATAATAGTTCTTCGGTTTCAAGGTTAATTTTTTGAAAATATCCGCATTCCCCTTTTATGAAGCTTAACAGTTATGTTTCTTTGGCTGCCTTCACGAGGATTGCTGCAAGTGAAGGTTTGATTCGTGATCATAATAACTGCGGTAAAAAACGTTTGTTTTTAAGACGGGTTGTTGTTCTATTCTTCATGCTGAGTTGAGGGCTCTTTATTATGGTATTCAACCCACTCATAATCTGACCTATTTGGATGTTCTTGTAGAAAGTGATAATGGAATTGTTGCCCAGATGTTGATCGGTGGTGTCCAAGCAAATTCAGATTGTTTATCTCTTGTTCACTAAAGCTCTTCATCAACATGGAAATTACTCACATTTATAGATAAGGGAACTTTGTTGCGGACTCCCTTTTTTATCTTACTTTTGATTTTGCTCATGGTTTTCATGTTTTGGAGCAAGTTCTCCCTAATGTTGGTTGATGGATGGATCATGATTTAATAGAGTTTCTTATGTTAGGTAGTTTTTTGTTTTTGTAAGCTTTGCTCACCTCTTTTCTCACCAAAAAAAGATTTTTTTGATACTCTTCCGTTCCGAATCTTTGGAACGTTTGCAGTATAGACAGTTTTCCCAAGATGCAAGGAGTTGAGTTGTCGTCCTAACGGAATAAATCACCTATTCTTATTATTTAGCCTACCATATTTTATCATTTTGAATTAGTTTACAAAATTTTGGAACATGTTCTACAAAATTTGTAATAAATATACATATTTTTTGTAATTATTTAATAAAAATTTGATATGTTTAAAAACTTATATAAATACATGCAAAAAGTTTAAATTTTATTTATAATAATTTTATTGAATTTAAGACTCGATATGAGTTTAGGTCAAAATAATAAATTTTATTTAAATATGTGCAAATTACCTAAAATTTATTTATAATAATTTTATTAAATTTAAGATTGAATAAATGTGGAGGTTATAATAATAAATTGTTTTTATTAAACTTTTTTTGTTTAATTAGATTGCTATCCAATTATTTTCAAAAAAATTTGATAGTCTTCCGTTCTTGAATCTTTGGAACATTTGTGGTGTAGACAATCTTCCCAAAATGTGAGGAGTTAAGGAATTGTTCGAATGGAATAAATAACGTAATTTTATTATTCTGCATATCATATTTTATCAACATTTATCTATTTAATAAATAAAACTTATGCAAATTAGACAGATAGATGCTCGTAAAACAAAATAAACACAGAATAACATAAACAAGTGATTTGAATCTTATTCGAACATTCTTTGCTTTATATATGATTGTGTACACAACCATTGAATTTCAAATCCATGATCAAAATATAATCTAAATGAAATTAAATTGATTTGGCTCGTGTATGTCAAATAGGATCATACTTCCTTTACCTTTTCTAAATACATTTTTCTTAAAAATTAGGTAACTATTTAAATATAAAGTGGAGAGGAAATAATTTTCCTTTTACTCATCGACATCTTATTTTAATTCGGTAGAAATAAAAAGCTTTTCTTAAGGATTCTCTCAAATATAGATTTATTTTGATTCCGAAAATGAAATTCTAATATATAATAGGTGTGAGAAAAGGCTTTTATTTCAAGTTTTCTAATACTGTATTAAATAATATTATTGAAATAATAGTATTGCATGGCACACTTCTCTTGTTCGGATCGGTTGATCAAGACCTTAGGTCTCTACCCAAACCTGATAAAAAAAAGAGATCACTTATTATCGTGCTCCTTAGTTAAAACCTTTAAGGGGTCCAAACGGTTTGGACTTGAGTAGGTTGAAAAATGATACACAACCTTGGCAAGAACGGCGATCCGCAGAATATATAACCCATGTGCCTTTAGGTTCGTTAAATTTTGTAGGTGACGTGGCTACCAATATCGATGCAATTAATTATGTCTCTCTTGGAAGTTGGCTAGTTACTTTCCATGCATATTAATATTTGAATTAAAAGCATTTCGAAAACTAGATTTAGTATAGTAAAATTCAATAATTAAAAAATAGATATGTGTAAATATTTTTATTAAAAGTATTTCAAAAGTTTGATTTATTGCATTATCTCTCCGGTTGTTGTGACAGCAACTGTCGTGAAATTTGTATAATAGTAGTGCCATTATGCGAGAAGTTGTTCCAAAAAATCTACTCGATAGGCATCATCTCTGGTAGTTGCTCGGATAACAAATGCTGTTAAATCCAATTTTTAATTTTAATACTAAAAATATTCTAATTAATTTAATTTAATTAATAGTCAATTTAACTATTAAATTAATAATTGTATTATTATTATTATTGTTATTCTCTTTTTGTTACATAAAATAAGTAATGATTTTTAAAATAAATTACTTAATAAATTAATAATTAAAATTAAATTAACGTGTTTCTTAAACAATTATTAAAATCCATTGACACTAGTTTAACTAATACTTCATAATATTTAAAAGTGACAATTAAATGAATTTAAAATTTAAACTCTAGTTTAAATTTAATTAATATAAATATTTATTTATTTTTAATTATATTAAAATTAAATCAAACTTAATTAAATTTGAAACTTGAATTAGACTAGTTTAGTGTATATCTTCAAGTAAAATTAATAAATCAAAATCAAAATTTCCAAACCAACACTCACACTTAACTAAATTTAAGTTTAAATTGGACTAATTTAGTGTGTGTATACTTTCTTCTTCTTTTTTTATTCGAGGAAACCCCGTAGGCGGGCCAAGCGGGTACACCTCTCTAAGGGCCCAACTGGCGCACCACCCCACAGATGGGCCAAGCGGGCGCACCTCATCATTGAGGGCCTAACTAGTTCTCCATCTACAGGTAAAATCTCGGCTGTCCCATGCTCTTACAAGAGGGGCTAGCATGGATGCAAGTAAAATAAATAAATCAAATTCAAACCAACACTCAAACTTAACAAAAATTTAATATTTAAAATTGAATTCAAACCAAAATTTTGATGTCGTCTATTTAATAAGGATAGAGATAACAAAATTAGTGTAGTTCTAAACAAGGTCATTTTGCTTTCGATCTAATCTATTATAAAATATCTAAGCTCAATATGTTGGCTCTTTGTTTGTAAGTTGAGTGTGAGTGTCATCACCTTTAAAATTCTACTATGTTATTTTTGCTTTAAAAAGCTCAGACAGGATATACCACAATACCAACAGATCAACATTTCTGTCTACTTTTGCGTTTTTTCTTTATGCCCGTTGCCGTTTTGATTCTTTCCCTATTTTTGCTTCAAATAGTAATATCGAAACAAGCTCAGTCTGAGTTAACCCAGCTTTGGACTTTGTATTTAACAGCTGTTTTTAATTTAGCTTTAGGCCCATCTTAAGAGCTGTCCAGATCCAGTCCAGTCTAAAGTTAGAAAATTTGACATTAAATAATATTATTTTTATTTTTATTTAAATTTAACTAAGCCCCAACACAAAATTCTTAAAGCTTTAGTCCAATACGATCCATTATCATCCTTGAATTTTTTTTTTGGTAAAGAAAAGGTGATTTAAACTCACAAAACATAAACTAGCGTAAACACATAACACCAACTAAATCATGATGAACTCAAAAATTCATTCCATAAGAAATGGGCGGAAGAAAATGAAATCAAAGAGCATGAGCATGAATCAAATGAGATAAGAAGTCTGCCGCAAAATTAGCTTCTCTATAAATGTGAGCAAAAAAAGAGCTGCAAATTTCTTAACAACAGAACGGATCAACTTAATTAAAGGAGCGCAACAAGAATTTACAGCATACATCATTCAAAAGTTGGACAAAGCGTTCCACTACCGACAAATTGTCGGCCACCTTCTTCAACGGAGGATGCTTTCTGCGAGAAAAAAGAAGGAAAAAGAAAAAGATTGTACAGCCTTTACTTCAGGGAGTTACGTGGAAGGCAAATTTTGAGCATACATCATGTCTCTATCAATCATATTATTAGTCACAACTGTATAACTAATCAACTTAATTAAAGGGTGGTTATAAAATTATACAAGTT
>JANIJH010000001.1:48513925-48527063 GCA_024520975.1 Erythroxylum areolatum | reverse complement strand
TTTATTTTAATATTAAATATATTCTAATTTATTTAATTTAAGTAATAGTCAATTTAACTATTATTATTATTATTATTATTATTCTCTTTTTGTTACATAAAATAAGTAATAGCTTGTTAGGTGTAAATTTTTAAAATAAATTACTTAATAAATTACTAATTAAAATTAAATTAACGGGTTTTCTTAAATAATTATAAAAATCTATTGACACTAGTTTAACTAATACTTTGTAATATTTAAAAGTGACAATTAATTGAATTTAAAATTTAAACTCTAGTTTAAATTTAATTAAAATAAGATTTTATTTAATTTTTAATTATATTAAAATTAAATCAAACTTAATTAAAACCAAAACATGAATTGGACTAATTTAGGGTATGTATTCAAGTAAAATTAATAAATCAAATTTAAAATTTTCAAACCAACACTCACACTTAACTAAATTTAAATTTGAATTGGACTAGTTTAGTGTGTGTGTATATATGCAAGTAAAATAAATAAATCAAATTCAATCCAACACTCAAACTGAACTAAATTTTAACATTTAAAATTGAATTCAAACAAAATTCCTACGAAGTTTTCATGTTTGGACCCTATTTTCGTGGCCTTAAGTTGAACTCATCTTAACTGAGTGGTAAACAGAGTCCTAATCTCATACCAACTGCACTTATTGAGGTAATGATTCGACTTCTATAGTGAATAAGAAGTAAAGATAAAGCACCCAAAAGCCCAGCCATGATAGACAATAATATCAACATAGTAGCGCTGCCGAAGCGTGTCATACAGACTGGCCCGTTGCCTTTTTCCTTTGTCAACATTTCTGTCTCCTTTCGCTTTTTTCCTTCTCCCCGTTGCCGTTTTGATTCTTTCCCTGTTTTTGCTTCAAATAGTAATATCGAAACAAGCCCAGTATGAGTTAACCAAGCTTTGGACTTTGTGTTTAACTGCTTTTTTTAATTTAAGTTTAGACCTATCTTAAAAGCTGTCCGATCTGATCCAGTCCAGTCTAATGTTAGAAAATTTTACATAAAATAATATTATTTTTATTTTTAAAATTTTTTTTAACTAAGCCCGAGCACAAAATCCGTCAAGCTTTAGTCCAATATGATCCATTATCATATTTGAACTTAAAAATTGCAATTCATGCATATATATTATGAATACATCATTCAAAAGTTGGACAAAGCGTTCCACTATCGACACATTGTCGGCCACCTTCTTCAATGGAGGATGTTTTATATGAGAAAAAGGAAAGGAAAAAGAAAAAGCTTGTATAGCCTTTACTTTAGGGAGCTACGTGGAAGGCAACTTTTGAGTATACATCATGTATCTATCAATCATATTATTAGTCACAACTGTATAACTAATCAACTTAATTAAAGGGTGGTTATAAAATTATACAAGTTGGTACCACCTTTTCTTATATGAATTTAGGAAGTTTCTTGAAAAGCAACATTAGATATATACACCATACAACACCACCAAATTACTTACCATTCTAAAAAATATAGGCCTTATCTGACAATTAGCAAATCTATCTATCTGATTTATTATTAAAGATAATTAGTAAATTTAGTTATAACTTATGAAGGCATTACTTAAAAAAATTATAAGATCATATTTAATTTTATTAAAATTAAGTTTTTAGCTCTAATAAAAAACATAAAATATTCTTAAAAATTATCACCATAGCATATTTGTAATAAAAAAAAATACATACTCCCAAGTTTTGTAACTAAAAACTTACTTTATTATCCATAATATCACTATAGCATAATTATCATAATTAAAAAATTATAAAATGAAGATATAATAAATTTTTTACCTAGGCCGAACATAAAAAAATGCTCTTCCTTTTAGTTTTTATTATAAAATAAATTTAAATAATTCAACCAACTAATCAGTCACTAAACAAAAAAAAAAAATTAGTCATGTTAACGAGATAAAAAGGGTTAACATTATGACCACCGAGCCTAGGCCTTTGGGACATAAATGTTCGATTGATTGGGCTCCTCCAGAGGCAGGATGGATGAAACTTACTACAGATGGTTTATTTAAGACTTCAAGTGAGGTGGGGGTGGCCTGTGAAGGGTCACTTTGGCTGCTGGAAGGGAGGTTTCTCTATGCGTATAGGTACTTGTACTCCTGTTGCTGCTGAACTATGGAGGTTTTGCAAGGACTAAAAATGGCCTGGGCAGCTAGTGTTTGACATCTAATCTTCGAGGTGGATAGTCTTTGTGTGGTCAAGCTGCTAACTAAGAATAATATCTCAACCAGTGAAAACTGGTCCCCTGTGACTGCTGCTAAAGAATGGTTGAATCGTAACTGGCTAGTGCGAATTGTTCATAACTATAGAGAAGAAAATTATGCCGCAGACTGGTTGGCGAATATGGCCATAAACCTCTCTCTAGGATACCATGAGTTTGCTCTTGCTCCTGCTGGCATTTTTGATATTTTAGAGAGGGATAAGGTTGGAGTTGCCTTCCCTCGTTTATGCCCTGAATTAAGGCTTTTGCCTCTTTTTATAAAGAAAAAAATAAAGTTTCTTTTTTTTTTACGCTGCTTCTGTCTTCTCAAAAGCATCTGAAGTTTAAGGAAAAGAGAAAACACCATCATTCGAAAAGATGATACCTACCCCTCCACTGATATCCCATAAGCTGAGCCCCACAGAGATTCCCTTCCTTTGACATCGCCACATCGCAAGATCTGGACAGTCGAAGGACAAAATCAAGCCCTAATAGAATAGTCTGCGATAGACACATAACATGATTTAATTACCTGAGATGCTTTGAGCGAGGAATAGAGGGACTGATGATCCATGGAGTTCTCGATTGAATCGCCGGATGAGAGACTTCTAAACCTAACCGGGTAAGAGGAAGGCGTATCGAAAAAGGAGCAAGTCGTTATATCTAAAGGGTTAAAGTGTTAAACACGACTCTGTTAATTGTAACGGCTTTGTATTTTTACATGTAAACGTTGCCGTTTTGTATACCTAGTTTACGTACTCACCCAAGTGGTTGACCGAAATTATTATTATTATTATTATTATTATTATATAAATTTAATTAATTAATTAATTAATATTATTATTTATTAACTTTTTAACTTATACAATTATTCGTTTTAAAATAATCAATGAATTATATATTTCTAATTATATTATACTGTATAGTATTTTTATCATTGATATTATTTTTATGTTTTATCTACTGCAATTAAATACGTTTCAATCTTTAAGATAGATACGAATTTTTTGTTCTGTCTATCACAACTAAATACCTTGCTGTTTTTAATTTTTATTCTATTCTATTTCTAAATTATCATTCTATCTCTATATATTAAAGATAGTAATCCAACACAACGTTAATGTTATCCAATTATTCATTCATAATTTTTTTCAATTCTAAAAAAAAAGACATCTGATCTGAATTGTGGGCCTCCTAAGATGCTGACATCCCACTTGTAAAATGACCGATTGTTACTGTTGAGTCATGTGGTTGTAAGTTTCAATGAAATTGGAGAGATGGATTGTCTACTTTCCTGTTTCTTTTCTTTTTTTTGTTTTTTAAAGGGAATGATCGTGGGTGACGTACCTCTAATTCATCCTTTATTATGAGAGGGATGCAACCCTTAGATGGGTACTCAAAAGTAATGATGCCTAAAGAGAACTGGCTTGTAAACTTTGCAAGCCGATCGACACTACGATTACTTTCGAGATAAATATAAAGAATTAAAATAACCCAATTATAAAAAAGCAATTCATAAATGCCCAACACAAGAAGGTTTAAGAAATTAGCAATCGCTTGCGGCAAGAGAGTAAGTCAGTCACAGTATCTTCTCATAAGCATACCAACCTACAAAGTTGTGGACCTCCTAAACCAGATGCTGACATCCCACTTGTAAAAGGATTGATTGTCACTGTTGAGTCATGTGGCTGTAAATTTCAATGAGATTGCAGAGATGGATTGACAACTCCCCTTTTTCTTTATGCTGCTTCTGTCTTCTCAAAAGCATCTGCGCTGACAAAGTTTCCTAAACCGGATCCTGACATCCGACATGTAAAAGGACTGATTGTAACTGAGTTACTGTCTTTTAAACTTTTTTTTTTAATGTAAATGGAAAAGTACAAACAACAAGCTAGACTAATATGGGGAAACTAACTCCAGCGATGTCCTCTATGAGGAGCGATTGACACCCGGTAGGTGTGAAATTAAAAATGGTAACTCCTAGTCGAAAATTTACAGCAAAGTTCGCAAGCCAGTCGGCACACCTGTTACCCTCTCTGTAAATGTGACGGGGTAAAACTACCCAGTTACGATTGAGTAGCTCATTGATGCCCAAAAAGAACAGTTTGAGAGACGTGACGTGGTTAGTGGAGTCAAAGAGGAGACTAGAGACCACTTGTGAATCTAGTTCTAAATCCACCTTCCGAAATCCGGAGTCTCAGGCAAGGTGGAGCCCTAAATAAACGCCCCAGAGTTTGGCGTCGACCGAGGAACACCGATCAATATTCTGGACAAAACCTCTTAACCAATCACCATTACTGTTACGGAGCAAGCCCCCTGCGGTAGCAAGCCAGAAGAACTTTTGCGCGCCCTATCGGTGTTCAGTTTCACCCAGCCAGGAGCAGGTCGATGCCAGCCAATGAGGTGTACCTGGAGAGAGCGGGGACCTTGAGTGATTGTACGGTTCCAGTCCGAGGCTTGGTGGATTTGGCGGACATACTCCAGAACAGGGATAGCAGGGGAGACAGGCCAAGAGAAGTGGGCCTCAAAGAGGGACCGGTTCCGCCAGCTCCATAGAAACCAACAGGCCGTTCCGAATACAAGGGACCAATCATGGCCACCGATCCGTCGATGCAGGTGAAGGTTGACCTGGAGCCAATCTGAAAGAGAAAGTTCAAAAAAGTCAGGCAATATAACTCGGATAGGGAAAGAGAACCATAGCTGTTTTGCCCTGGAGCAGTCGAGCATAACATGGAGGGAGGATTCTTCCTCCTGACACTGGGGGCACTCAGTAGAGGAAGTCAGATGTCGACGAAGCCGCTGATGATTCGTTAACAAACGGTCATGAGCCAGAAGCCAGAGGAAGGATCTGATGCGTTGAGGGCCGGCCCATTGCCAAAGAGTCTTCCAGGAGGAAAGAGCCTTTGGGAGAGCCTGCTCCATAATCATGGTGTACGCTGAAGCTGTAGTGAAGTGTCCGGATTCCGATCTTCTCCGAGTCATCTTATCTGGGCCGAAGTGGGACTTGGGCGGCAAAACACCTGCAATGGACATGCAAACAAAATGATGAAGTAAAGATTGAAATTTATCCCAGCGCCAATTACCTTACGCGTCTGTGTAGTGCTGCACCCGCAAATCAAAGTCAGAGTGGGGGATAGGAGCGAGCGTGTGAGTAAATAGCGGGCCCAAATCTGCAACCCATGGGTCTAGCCAGAACTGAACCATCAATCCGTCACCAACAACCCATTTGATGCCATGGAGGACGTGGGGCCAAATAGCTGTGATGCTCTTCTAGACCATGGAACTGCCGGCGACTGGAAGGGAGGCGGGCAGGTTGTGGACATCAAAGGCATACTTGGCATAAAGGATTTGAACCCACAACTTGTTAGGCTGCGAGAGTAGGGTCCATTCAAGTTTTGTAAGCATCGCATCGTTAGTTTCTCGAATTTTGCGAATACCTAGCCCCCCCAGAGCTTTAGGCTGGCAGACGGTGTCCCAGGTAACAAGATGAATTTTTCTGGCTCCTAGAGAGGCGGCCCACAAAAAGTTGCGCATAAATTGTTCCAAATCATCACAAAAGTTGCGGGGAAGGCGCATAGTCTGCATGGTGTAGAGGGGGAGAGCGGATATGACAGCTTGAGTCAGAGTGGTACGGCCAGCAAGCGATAGAAGATTGGCAGTCCACCCCGATAGGCGTTTTTGAACCTTATCCAGAATGAACTGGTACGTACTCTTGGTAACTCGTGTATGAAGCAAAGGCACACCCAGATAGCGACCTAGATCAGAAGTCTGCTGAAAACCCAACGCTCTACTCAACTGACGGGCTGTGGAATGTGGGACATTCTTTGAGTAGTAGCAATGAGTTTTAACTTGACTGATTTGTTGGCCAGACGTATGGCAAAACTGGGCCAGGACATTGCGGATGACCTGGGCTTGGTCAAGAGTCGCCAGAGAAAAGGATTATGTCGTCTGCAAAAGACAGATGAGTCAACTGAGGACCTCCCCGACTTAAGTGAATAGGTTTCCATGTCCCTTGAAACACCGAGTGGTGGATCAGGTGACCGAGTCGTTCCATACACAAGATGAAAATATGCGGTGATAGAGGATTGCCTTGGCGAAACCCTTTGGAGGGAGTAAATTCCTCACTGAGTTCGCCGCCCCAGTTTACTTGCCGGTAGTGGTACTAACACACTTCATGATAAGAGAGACAAGAGAGGTAGGAAGGCCGGCGTCCATGAGAGTATCAAGAATGAAGTCCCAAGAGAGACGGTCATAGGCCTTGTCAAGATCAATTTTTAGGGCCATAAAGCCCTGTTTCCCAGTTTTCCGTCTCATGGTATGGATAACCTCCTGGACAATAATGATGTTGTCAACTATCATGCGCCCTGGAACAAAACTGCACTGAGTAGGGGCGACCAGAGCATCAAGAAAAGGCTTCAGACGATTAACAATGATCTTAGACAATCCTTTGTTAAGCACGGAGTATAACGCAATCGGTCTGAATTGCATAAGCAGAGTAGGTGAGGGAATCTTAGGTATGAGAACCAGAACTGTGCGGTTCAGGGCAGATTCCCAAACTTCGTGGAAAAAAATTTTCTGCAGAAAACTGATCAGTGAAGGCCCTAGTGTGTCCCATTGGGATTGGAAGAAAAGCGCAGTGAAACCATCAAAGCCTGGGGCCTTGTTAGGATCCATGGAGAAAAAAGTAGCTTTAACTTCTTCCGGCAAGAGAGGGCGGTCAAGATCAGCCCTCGTGCTGGGCTGAAGCAGGGGAAAGCGCCCCCGGAGTGGAAGCGGGGTCTAGGTAGTAGGATACTCCGTGTACAGCTATGCAAAGAAAGTCTTAGTGAGATGGCAAATAGCAATAGGGCCGGTATGAGCCGTGCCAGATTCATCCGTAAGGGAGGCTATGTGGAGTTTACGACGTTTGGCAGTGGCGACGGCGTGGAAGTATTTGGTATTACGGTTACCGTGTCGGATCCACTGACATCTAGATTTTTGGTGCCAATAAAGCTCTTCTTGGTAGAGGACATGTTCCAGTTCGGTTCTTAGAAGGTGGTCTAGCTCGCGAAGAGAATCCGAATCGTCGTCCTCCAAGGAGCGTTGAATGCCCGTCAGAATGGAGAGAGTGGGCCAGGTTGTAGAGTGCCCGACAAAAAGAGGTGGGTGCGGGTTCCAGTGAGCAGCAACGGTAGTGGGGAAGTCCGCGTGTGTCAGCCAAGCAGATTGGAACCGGAAAGGACGCGGTGTAGTGGTAGGGTACGTAGGAGTAGGGGTGAGCATTATTCAGGTCGGCCCGATTACCCGGCCCGAATTAATTCGGGTAAGTAAATGTTAAATTTCGGGTAATTCGAACCGGTCCGTGTATTACCCGAATTATTTTCGGGCCGGGACGGGTAACTTCGAAAAAATTCGGGCCGGCCCAATTACCCGAATTAAGTTTAAAAGAATTATGAAATAGGATAATTAAGATAATTCGGGTAAATCGGGCCGGAATAATTTGGGTAATTCGGGTAATTCAGGCCAAGTAAATAAGTAATTCGGGTAAATCGGGCCGGGTAAGTTCGAGTAATTGAAAGTTCGGGCTCGGGCCGGGTAAAGGAAAAAAAATTTCGAGTAATTCGGGCCGGGCCCGAACAGTGAAAATTCGGCTCGAATTACCCGAATGCTCATCCCTACGTAGGAGGGGTAATGGAAACTAACAAGGGTCGATGATCAGACTTAAGAAAAGGCAGGTAGGTCACATTAGTAGAAGGATAATGATGAAGCAAGAGTTGGAACATAAAACCCAGTCAAGACGAGCAAGAGTTCGACCACGTCGCCAAGTGAATGTGGTTGGAAATTTCGATGAGATTGCTGGAAAAATTGGAGAGGGGGGGACCTAGACTGAACTATTGTATACTTTAGGAAGCTATTGGGTCTCGGAAGTAATGCCACGAACACCTATCCATTATTGCTATCAAATTTAATATTGGGTATTTTTTGTAATTTTATATTTATATAATAATTTTAAAACTATTTAAAAATTTAAAATTATCTTTTAATATTTTATACTGTATAAAATTTCTACCATATAAATTAAAATATATTAATTAACAAAAAATAATAATTACAAAAGTTAAAAATCAATGAACCCAATATACAAAGCATCTCGTTTTGTAAGAATAAAGAGAGGGACATTAATTATATGCCAACTTTTCTTTTTATTTTTACAAAAAAATTAATAATTACAATTGAATTAAAAGTAATAAACATACTATTAAAAATTATAATAATAATTCTTAATTTAAACAATAAAAACAATAAATCAAAATTATAACTATAAATTAAAAAATAATTCTTTTTCATAATGTTTGTTTTCACATATTACGCATATAAATACTAACCGCAATTATTACTTTAAGAAAATTTTTATAGTGAATTTATATTATTAATATAATCAAAATGATATTAAATATAAGAATATAAATCATAAAATTAAAATATATTCGTTAATAAAAATAATAATTGCAATTAGATTAAAAGCAATATAGACACAATTAAATTTTTTATTATAATAATTTTTAATTTTAACAATAGAAATAACATTATCATAATTATAGTTATAAATTAAAAAGATAACCTTTGTCATCTTAATTATAGTTTACAAATAAATTAATTAACTATATATAAAATTTTATTCAATAATTATATTACAATATGCAATTTATGTTGAATTTTAGATAATTTAAAAAATATCTAAAATAATGAAAAACTCAATATCTATAAATCTATAAAGTTAAAATTTAAAAAAATGAATTTTTTAAAAGTAAATTTATAATCAAATAGACGCTAAATATAAGAATTTAAACAATATAAATTAAAATACATTCGTTAACAAAAAATAATAATTACAAAAGTCAAAAGTTAACGAACCTCAATATACAAAACTTCTCGTTTTGTAAGGATTAAGAGAGGGACATTAATTGTACGCACTCTTTTCTTTCTGTTTTAATAAAAAATAATTACAATTGAACTAAAAATAATATATATACCATTAAAAATTTATTATAATAATTCTTAATTTTAACAATAAAAACAATATTATCAAAATTATAACTATAAATTAAAAAGATGGATGACTTTTGTCATCTTAATTATATTTTATAAATTAATATATTAAATTTTATTCAATAATTTAAATTATAAGATATATAATTTATTTTAAAATTTACAAAATAAATTTAAAAATATAAATAATGAAAAGAAACTCATATCTATAAGCCTATAAAAACAGGATTGACAGAGCAGCTTCGCATTGGGAAGGTTTTAAGAATTATTTTCTCCCAAATCAGTACTCCAAACGGGACTAGTTGTTATGTTAAAAAGATCAAAGTCGCATCACTAAAATGATTTTTCGGTTATACTTAAATAAAGAGAATTTATGTATAAAAATAGACAGTAATTTAATTTTTATTTATAAATTCATTAAATAATTACTTAAATTTATTTAATGTATACTTAAAAATAATAATTGTAATTTTTTGGTCATAATTAAAATAATTCCAAGGATTAAATTCAAATTAAAAAGAGGTTGCGTAGTGATTTTAGTAAAATTTGGTGATTAATATATAAGTATCATTTCACTGTTGGTGAGTACAACCAGCAGGAGAGAGTCAATGGCCGAAACAAGGCCATGAATGCCGAACATAATATAAATATAGGTTTTTGCTAACATCAACACCCAAAGCCTTCGTATTGCTAAATTCACTGTTTTTAATTATAAACTTTCATTGTGTTTGATGTAATTTTTTGCAAAACTGGCTGAACTGAATGCGAGTTGGTTTAAAGAAACCTGCTCTGCTGGAGACCGCTTTTCTCTTTCTTTCTTTCTTTACCTTCTTCTTTCCTTTCAAAAGCATCTGAACCTGCAAAGTGGTGGGCCTCCTAGACTTCGAAAGTTGCGGGTCGAGTTGCACGTGGTTGGAAATTTCGACGAGATTGCCGGAAAATTTGGAGAGGTGGGAGCCCCCCATTGCAATAAAAAATGAGTCTTGTATTAATTTCATTGCTACAATCCCAAGCACTGTCAAGTTATGAAAGTTGGTGCCACGTTTTTCAAGGGAGGAAATTTCCTGGAAGGATACTTGTAAGGCAACTTAAGGATGTATTATATATCAATCATACAACAATACCACCTTACTAAACACAATTATCGACCCATCAACTTGCTTTCTTTGTTGTTGTTTTAGATCAAAAATTTCTTTCCAACTAGCAAAGAATTATGGCTGCAGCGCTCGTAGGAGGAGCATTTCTCTCTGCTTCCCTTCAAGTGTTGTTTGATAGGCTTGCTTCTCAGAAGGTTATAGACCTCTTCAAGGGAAGGAAGCTTTACATTAAGCTGCTGAACAAGTTGAAGAGAACGATGCAATCTGTTGAAGTAGTGATTGATGATGCAGAGGAGAAGCAGATTACTAGGCCTTCCGTAAGGAAGTGGCTTGATGATCTCAAAGATGCTTTCTACGAAGCTGATGACTTGTTGGATGAGATTGCTTATGCGGCTGTGAGCTCGGAGATGGAAGCTGGATCTCAGAACAGCATAGATAGATTCTGGAAGTTTTTCTCTTCCCAGGGTCCACTTGAGGAGATACATGAAACGCTTCAAGGTTTACTTAATGGCAAGGATGCGCTTGGCCTGAAAGAGGGTACTCGAGAAAAGCTATCGTCTCAGAAGGTACCAACCACTTCTTTGATGGATGAATCTGTTGTTTATGGCAGGGATGAAGACAAAGGATTCATAATTCAGCTGCTGCTATCGGATGATGCGAACTGCAATAAACTGGGCCTTATTCCCATAGTCGGTATGGGTGGGGTCGGAAAGACCACTCTTGCTCGATCTGTATACAACGATAGCAAAGTAGTGGAGCGGTTTGGCTTCAAAGCATGGATCTATGTTTCAGAAGAATTTGATGTTTTGAAGGTAACCCAGACCATTCTCAATGGCATCCGTGAAACAAAGCATGACTTAAAAACTCCCAACAATCTGGAGCTTTGTCAAGTTGCATTGAAAAAGGAATTGACGGATAAAAAGTTTTTGCTGGTACTTGACGATGTTTGGAATGACCGTTATGATCACTGGGACCTTTTGCTAAAGCCATTAAAGGCTGGGGCAAAAGGAAGTAAGATTATAGTCACAACTCGCCTTCAAAGTGTGGCATCAGTCATTGAAGTCGATCATACTCATCATCTGAAGGAGATATCAGAAGAAGAATGTTGGGCCTTGTTTTCTGAACGTGCATTCGTGGGGATGAACTCTAGTGAATATCCAAAATTCGAAAAGATTGGTAGAGAAATAGTGAAAAAGTGCAACGGCTTACCTTTGGCAGCAAAATCATTAGGGAGCCTCATGCGCTCCAAACGAAAACCCGAACAATGGCACAGAGTTTTGAAGAACGATATTTGGAAATCATCAGAAGACAACATTCTTCCAGCTTTGAGATTGAGCTATTATTTTCTTCCATCTCATTTGAAGCCATGCTTTGCATATTGTGCGATATTTCCTAAGGGGTATCTGTTTAAAAAGGAGGAACTGGTACTCTTATGGATGGGAGAGGGGTTTCTGGGTCAAGCAGGATTCAGCATGGAGAGGGAAGTCACTGGTGAGGAGTACTTCGATGATCTTGTGTCAAGATCTTTTTTTAATCCAAACGGAGATAACTTCATTATGCATGATCTCACCAATGACTTGGCTAGATCTGTGGCTGGAGAATTTTGTTCCGGATTGGATGATGATGATGATTCGTGTGAGGTCCCACCAAAGACACGTCATCTGCGTTATGTTCAACGAAACGTGTCGTCCAACATATCTGAAGGCATTGCCAGTGCTCGACTACTACGCACTTTCTTACTTGCTGATTATGCATGGAATTATGGTCACGAGGAGGTAATTGCACTTATGAAATTTGAGCACTTACGAGTACTGACTCTGTCTCCGTCTCTTTGTTTTGGAGAATTAAAGTTGGATGATTCAATTCTCAATTTAAAGCATCTTCGATACTTGAATCTCTCTAGAACATTAATCAGAATATTACCGGAATCTTTATGTAGTTTGTATCATTTGGAAATTTTAATGTTGAGGTACTGTTCTCTTCTCCATGAGTTACCGATAAATTTGGGGAATTTGGCCAACTTGTGTGTTCTTGATATTAAGGGGACTCACTTGAAAAAGATGCCACCACAAATGGGTAAATTATCGAAGCTCCAAAAGTTGAATTACTTCATGATTGGAAAGGAAAGTGGGACTAGTATTCAAGAGTTAGGGAATCTTCGGCGACTGAGAGAATGTCTTGTTATTAGGAATCTTCAAAATGTTAAGGATGTAAGAGAAGCTTTAAGTGCCAACATCAAAGGGAAAACGCATCTTAAGAGGTTGGAATTGGTTTGGGAGGGTGATGCTGATGATCCAGAGCATGCTATAAGTCTACTGGAGCAATTGAGACCTCATGAAAATGTGGAAACTGTTACAATTAGTGGGTACGGGGGCATAGAATTTCCAAACTGGAATGATGGAGGATCTCTTTTGTTAGGAGTAGTAACCTTGAAGCTTGATGGCTGCAGACACTGTCGTCGACTTCCACCACTTGGGCAGCTAGTGCACCTGAAACAACTCTTTTTTAGAGATTTTCCGAATATTGTAAAGATTGGTCCTGAGTTCTATGGTAGATGTACATCCATGAAGAAGCCATTTCGAAGCCTTGAAGTTTTAAGGTTTGAAAACATGCCCCTGTGGCAGGAATGGGAGACGTGTGGAAATGAAGAGGAAGTTTTCCATCTCCTTCAAGAGCTTTATATAATCGGTTGTCCTGCATTCATAGAGTCTTTGCCTCAATACCTTCCTTCATTGATTACGCTTGAGATCAGAGAAAGTGAGAGAC
>JANIJH010000001.1:48352146-48362197 GCA_024520975.1 Erythroxylum areolatum | reverse complement strand
ATTTTGAATTTAAATGTAAACATTAAATATATTTTATAATTTATTTAACTCAATTAATAGTCAATTTAAGTATTAAATTAATTCGATTGTATTATTATTATTGTGTATATATTATTTTTATTACATATTAAATAAAGTTTAACTAATATTCATAATATTTAGAAATTAGAAGTGGTAGTTAAATTAATTGAATTTAAAATTTAAATTTAATTAATATAAATCAATTATTTTATTTATTTATTTTATATTAATTTAAATGTGAACTGATCTAGTTTAATGTGTAAGTAAATTGATCAAACGTATGATTCATGAAACTCATCTTCTTTTCTCTGCTATTTCCTTTCCCTAAAACACATGGCAGCCGGAAAAGAGAAGGAAGTGGAGACGAGAGACGAGCTAGCGGAGTCACTCAACGATCTCTTCACTAGCGTCTCCACCATGGTGAAAAGCGAGCTTCAGGTTTTCCTCTGACGACACTCTTCTGAGAACTATACTATTATGCCCTTTTTGCTTACGGAGTGATTTATGATTTTCTAGGGCACAAGCAATGTATTGGATCTTTTGGAGAAGATGAATCTGAGAGTGAAGGAAGAGTACGAAGGGTTCGGGGACGTCGCGTCGGGGCTGAGGGTTTTCGTGGAGCAATTGAAGACTAAAACCCAAGGGTATGACGAATACGTCCAGCAAATTGAATCGATTGAGCAGCAAGTCACTGAATTCGAGGCTGTGATTTCAGTTCTTGATCGGTATGTCTCTATGTTGGAATCCAAAGTTCAGGCTGGCCTCCAACACCCGCACCATCAACATCACCACTCTGTATAAGATCAATCCCAATTAGGTGAATCGACGACTTCAATTCCAATTAAATATATGTTTTTTATATGTATGCTCCATTGGCGGTGTAAATTTACGAATTTGGTAACAGTATGGTTCTGTCGGAGTATTCCCAATGTTTCAGTAACAATTTGAAGATTACTCAGACTATAAAATACTACACTTTTAGGGTTTCTTTATGCAGAAAAGAGTTCCATTATCGTTTGTAAAACAATTTCAACCCTGGTTTGAAACTAGCAAATTCAATTCTGGGATTCAGGCGTCAAAACCCAAATGAAGCTTCTCCGAAAGAAATCCAGGGGCAAAAAGCATTCAAACTTTATTACAAATCGTTAAGCAGAATCAATGGAGTCGTCCTGTTGTTTAACATCCATATACTGTTGGTGAGTAATTCTATCATTCATCTAATTATGTGTGTATATGGACTATTACACAATTACAGGCTATTTAGCAGAAATTCTTATATACGTCCAGAGAAGATATACACAGCAGGCCTTAAGCCACAAACGCATCCCCTAAGAGTATGCAATTGTAGAAGGTACAAACAATTTAAATATTGGATCGCTGTATGAGAACAGTTACTCTAGAAAATCTCTTAGCCCATCCCCCTTCCCTGACTGGCACTGTATGTAGGGGTATTTGAGAAACCGGTAACCAGCTATTTCACATGAATCTTGGAAACAGAATGCCAATAAGCTGAACCATAGCTTCACTGGCCCGGAGAAGATTGTCTCTAGACATGAACGGCCCCTCTGAACTGAAATTCATATCCACCTTGAATGGCATTCAAACGCTGAGTAAATTCCAAATGATGTCAGAGAAGCAGCATATGTCTTGACGAACTCTTGATGCTCATGAACATCTTTTGCGAATATGTACAGCCCAACTAGGGCTCTCTAGGTAGCTGGAACTCAAGTCAGTTTTTCATTCTCCGGTTGGACTAAGAGAGAAACACTTGTACAAGAGCATAGGGTACGCAAGGGTTACTAGAGTGGAAACTCCTGTATATAATCAGTTAAAGAAGTAGGGTGAATCCAACACGTCCCTTAAGTCGAAATCTCCCCGATCAGGCAATGGAGGGAAAGATAATGTGGGGAAAGACTGCTCAAAGCTCTCCAACAACTGCACAGAGTAAAAACAGTGGACTGATGACTTTAATGAAACAAAAGAGGGAGGAATCATGCATTAGATTAGAACTTGCAGACCTTCTGAACAGAAGAAACCTAAAGATGTAACACTTCAATCCTAGTTTACTATCCTAATGTAACACTCCGATGTAAAAGCAGCTTTGAACAAAAACTGCAATCAGAGGGCTCTATCATTTACTGTTTGTAAACCAAACTTACATTCTCCAGAATCGGCGTTTCGTAGAGTTCAACAAACTTTTCTCTAAGTATCCTGTTCATTTCATCCACATCACATGCATGTGTCCAATATGAATCATGAACTCCTGCAATCATATCCCAGGACACCATAACTTCAATAATGAAGCAAGGGTAATTACTAATTGCAAACCGAAGAGAAAACAGCTAAAACGAACCTGCAAAATTTAAGCCTGCCGATTTGCAGGCCACTGCAGTCATCATCATATGAGAACCATCAAGGGAATGAACAAAATTTGGTGGGAAAGCTGTCCTCTGTCGCTTGACCATGACCTGCATCAATAAAATAAGCAGCAAATTCGGCATTCTTGAAGATCAATATTGATGAAAACCAGCTGAAGGCTTAACAATGTCACACTGAAGAAATGATTTCAATATTGATACCCTATCTTGCTCAATAAGAGTTGTCTTTACAACAATTCCATACGTAGAAAGTTTCCAATTGCCCCAAATCCTTCCAATTGGAACTCAACCAAGAAAAACAGTGGTGCACCTAGATCAAGGCCTAGCATTACTCGGTTCACTAGAAGCCGTAAAAACATAGCTACCCTAATTTCTAGAAACAAATTGATATATCTACTAATTCTTGTGTAAAATTAGATACTAAATTTTGATTACCACAAGTGCGTACCCAAGCATTATAAAGAAAATTTGCTTCTTAGGCCCCGCGTTCTTCACATTCAACAAACTAGGCATGCTTACAGCCAAATTTACAGGATAACTCCGTAAACAAACCAAAGTAAAAGATAGGTGCACTACCTTATCAGTTTCTCGTTGCAGTGTCAAAACCTGCAGAGAAGTTTTAATCTGCAAGAAACAGTGCAAATAAGTTATATTACTTGAGATGGCCCCTCAGATAGCATCAATATCCAAGTGTGATCTCTATAGTTTTACAAAGCTAACCAGGTGCTTTCCTAATTTGCGGTAAGGTTGCACAACTGGAAGTCCAAGCGGAGTTTTCCACTTCACCGGCTCATTTTCAGAAGCAATAATCTGGCAATGTCCCAAATAATCTAGCCATCAGTAATATGAATGCCAAGCAATGTAATCAGGAATGTCAAACCCCTTAGCTACTAAGCGTGAAAAAGGATAAAAGAAAATATAAACTAAATGATCGAGTATGAGATACACACCTTGGCACATTCCCCAAGCCAGTTCATGATGCTTCGAGCAGCTTCAAACATCTCACCCAAGGCTGTCAAGGTAACCTGCTCAACCAATTAAACACTAATAACTAAAAGCAAGCACACCTGATCCCCTGACATAAACGAGAATAAAATCTACCTTTGCAGCATAGCAAGAGGCAGCAAAAATATCTGATTCATCAGCAAAGGCACCACGTTCTTTTAACCTTCTCTTGATTTGGTCTCTCGCACCAATGTAAGTGACACCGTATACAGATGTCATTACTGTCTGTTTAACCAATTTCCGATCCACCTACAATGTGCCAAGAGACAAATGTCAACTATTTATTGGAGCTTAAAGGAATAATCAATTTCTACCAGGGAAACGTACGATGACAAGCACGTAAATGAAGCATCTACTAAATTCTTCACTAGGACAAAAAATGGCATTTATTATATGTACAATATTCAAGTATGCTAAATAAATATGACCAAGAAGAAGAATTGTAGCAGAAAATGTAATGATCAGGAATAAACTTAGAAAAAATAAAACCTGATTAACCAACATCCTGGCTCGAAGTGCGTCAGGGAAAACTGCAGGATCTTTCTCAGCATCTCTCCGCATGATATCAAGTACTCTGCAATGAAGTACATTATTCAAAAAAATTTCTAGAAAAAGTCAAAGCTAATGGATATAAAGATAGCGTAAGCAACATAGCTTAAAAATAACTGCATATAGTTATAGGCTAAGACCATTCTTGCTTGATATACAAGACAATCTAAACAACAATACACAGTATTCTACTTGCAGTGACACCATAGAATTTTGGTCTATAGATGTGAATGTCACTATAAGCTTTGACTCAATAATATATCCTGATGTTAGAAAAAACTTTCCCTGTAGGTTCAAGGTTTTACTCGAGTAATCATGAGTAACCAACTTACCTAGCGGCTATTCCTGAGTAGACATCAGCAGGCTTCTCTCCTGCAACAAGATTAACAGCTGCAGCTCCCAACTGAAAAAGATTTCAATCTTATAAGAACCTAGTCATTTAAAAGAAAGCAACCCCGGTTCTCTCCTGAGGGGCCAAAACAAAATGTTCAGAACAATATGCTTTACAGTAATAGCTTGAATTCAAGATAGTATCAGAATGTTACAAAAAGCCAAATCGGTGAGAAAGATTGAACATCTGATTTTGTGATTTGATTTCCAGATAATGCCAGTACCTTGTCTCTACCAAGAGCAGCATAGTGTTGTAGGCCATTGCACGAACCATCCTACATAAACCAGAGTGAAAGAGAAGTAAAATCATAGCAGGTTTTGAATCACAAAAGGAAAAGGTAGGTGTCGTATTAGTCAGCAAGCTGATAGACCCATAGAGTGATATATAACATAAAGTGACAGAAAAGGTAGAAGGGATTACTAGTATTCAGCAATACAAAAACAAAACTAAACCTAAATACCAGAAAATTGAGAGTACAAATAACAATCAATCTCATAAAATAAAAACTTTCGAAAAGAAACAGCAAGGAGCAAAAAACAAGCACATTGGCCGCAGCATTTCCAAAAGATGAGACCTTGACATAGATTTTAGCCATCTACATAAAGGTTTTAAAGCTTTTCAGCAGTCTTCAGGATATCTCCATATCAAGTCTATCAGGATACAAAGTGATAGCTCCAGTCCTAATCCGTACTCTAGAAAACCCCTCACCGTACTTAGACTAGTTATATCTGAACTGATAATGATCTAATGGACAAATTGAAAACCAAAATAAAGCTTTCCAGAAAAGGAAGTAGAGAAAAGCCTTGCACAACCAAATAGTTGCATCCTTTTGTTTGTGTTCGTGCATATAGAATAATAATTCGTCTCTTTCACTCATCATCCTACACCAAGAACCCTATACCACCTCCACATGGTGAAAAGACAATCAGAACTAGCTGGGTGCCACAGCTCTTCCCATCAAAAGATGTCCACAAAGATTTCATACAAGTAAAATCCAACCAGTTATGTAGGATGGACAGAATATTTGTTCTAGATATAAACAAACAGATCACTAACTCTAGCATAATAGGTTTAAAATTCACTCTTAGAGTTTGTAAGAAGACTTGGGAAGCACGCATAAATCTAAGATCACTCTTGGAAAGAAATTCAGTTCTTGGTATGAAGAAACAGATCACAAGCTTCAGGGAAATTTAGAATAAAGAACAAAAGTTGAGTTTATGAATTGCACCTAGTGTTTCAGACAAACAAACTATACACTAATAGGTTCCTGAGAGTCACTTTCAGGGTTTAGAAATCAGTCAACTAAGTCCTACAAACGCTCTTCGAAAGAACATATCAAAGCTCCAAACTAAAAATTCAGGAATTCTAAAAAAAATTCTCACTCCCTTCAAAATGAACAACAAAACCCTAAATAAAGATTCTGCCATATTCCTAAAAAGCCAAGGAATCAGACACTAATGGAGAACCTGAAACCTATTCTAAAATGGAAAAGAATATCCATCTGTTAAAGAAAACAACTAGAAAACTTATTTAGTAGAACTACTAACAAGGAAACTAACTAGGTCCAAGTAACATAAACTATTTTTCGTTCACCATAAATCAGATGGTGGAGAAGGTACCTGATGGACAGGAATATGTGAAATATATGTTTCAGGAGAGGGGCTTCTCAAAGCTTCGCTGAGATTAATGCAAACAGCCAGGCATTGCAAAGGATCTTCTGCATGCAACCACCAACGGTTTCCTTCAAGGGGCTTGTCCGCAGAATCAAATATATCATCCAAGTGATTCTCAGTAAAAACTAGACGACCTTCATATGATAACTTGTCCACTCCACCAGCAAATAGGTTAGCAAGGTGTATCTTGAGCCACCGTAAGCCTGATTTTCCCAAAGGGCGTCCCTCCGCAAATTCCAAAATACCCCGGCACAAATCTGACCCAAGATGATTTAAGTATGGGTGCATGGGGTATGCACGCCCTCGGAAATCAAGATTATGTGGGAAGAAAAAGCCTTCTTCATCTTTCATTTTCCGTGCTACCTGAACACAGTGAAACACATCATAACCCACAAGCAAATCAAAAGTTACACATTAGAAACGAGAAAACATGGATCTTACTGCAAGCTTAAGTTCTATGTCACAACGCTGTGAATATCTCTCCCTGTTCTCTTTTCTCACATTTCGGACTTTCCACTTCCATTTCCTTAGCAAAGCTTCATCCTCAGTATCTGGCTCCTCCGGCAAAGGAACCTGCAAATAACAAGTTAGACATAAATAATAGTTCTATGAACCTACAAATAACCTCGTAAAGTAAGAAAATGGAAGAAAATAATTCTCACATAATCATGGATGACCTTTTTAATATAATTAATTATCCATAAAACTTACATCACTGCGGTCCACCAAATGAGCAAGTCGGCCTCCACTATTCCATATCCTGTCTACAACATTGAGTACCCTCTTATTTACCCTCCATTTGGTTGTCCCAAGAGTATCCAAGGCCTAAGAGTTGATTGGAAGATATTATCAAAAACTCCTCGTAAAAGACATGTAAGTTTTTATATGCTTATCACCGGGTGAATGATACACATTTAAGTTCTCATGTGCATATAAGTGATTGAATGATATAAATTTAAGTCTAAGCCTATAAAGCTGATTTTTGAATCTTAATTAGTAACACAGACTTAACATCACATCCAATAATAACCGTACAATTGATTGTAATCTCTCTAAGTACTATTTTCAGCTCAACATCAAATGTAGAATTCGGTAGTATCAAAACAATGAATAAAAGATTTGCAAACCTGAAAAACTGGTTGTAGTTGCTTTCTAGGTGTGACTTTCACTGCTTCACGTTGTTGCTTAGCCCCATGTGTTCTCATGACATAGGATGGTAGAAATAGATGTGCTCCTTTGTCATAACTGCAATGGGTATGTAAAATGTGGTCGAATTAATCGTCCAAGCATAGATGTTAAAGTATGGAAACATATCTGTCCTTGTTAATAAGAATCTTATTCCTATTGAAAGCTTTTCGGGACTAAAATCCTAAATGAATCAGGCCAATGTGGGGGAGTACACTAAGATCAACTGACAAAGCTGTCATGCCGACAGAAAAGTAATGGAAAGATATAGCTTGAATGAAAAGAAAGAGAAGGGCTATGACAAGCTAAGTACCTAACCAGTTGTGAATGCCTAAAATGTATCATAATAGAGACTAAAAGACATCATATCAAATTCTTTCAAACATGGAGATTTATGTGTGAAGTACAAGAAGCTAATAAAATTGTGAAGTTTGGAAAGTATTCATACCCTGTCCATTTGACTGGAGGCACCAACATTGGCATATATGGAATAACCATGTGTCTTGCCTATGTGGAAAAAGAGAACTTACAATTTTAGAGAAATCATCAAAGTTGAACAAAATATATGTTTCAGCTCTAACTCTGGAAAGAATAACATGATAAAAAGATAAATTATCCCTGAAACACATATGACAAGATTACTCACTGTTCTCTCAAGGCCTTTCAAGACCATTGCATCACACTCAATGACACCATATCTTCTGCTGGTTTTCCTGATCAAACAAAAGGTAAAAAAGATGATCTTAGAGAGACTATAGGAGCAATGAAAAAGAAAAATGTTCATCAAGTGACTGGAAAAGATTCTCACTGATTATCCTTTGAAACAGTTATAAACGTATGTACAAATGCAGGTCTAATATCAGGTGGACTATCAGCTAACTGATCAACAGGAGGTTGTATATAAGCTGTTTCTATCAGTAATTCAATCAGACGGCTCCCAACCTGTGAACAGCATGCATGGGAACGATAGTTAGTACAAGGCAAGTTCATGGAATATGCTCCGAAGATAAAACGCATACCTTAGCCTTTGAATCCTGGCTCCAGGGTTTTGAATCATCCCGGTCCTTCACAATCTGCCTAACTGCTGCCAGCTTTTGTTTTTTTATCAAATCAGCAACTTTTTTTCTCAACTTATCTTGCTCTTTCACCACAGTATCAATTTGTTCTTCCTTATTTTTTTCATATTTGTCATCTTTCTTTTTTGTTTTTATCAAAAACTTGTGTATTTTGACCTGATCCACCACAATAACAATCAATCAATACCATTAGATAAAGCAAGAGAAATGTGAGTTAGAAATGGGACTTATGGACTAAAGATCAGCATGTCAAATCTTTTCGCCTTCTTGATCATCTAAAAGTGCCAAACATGGCAACTTTGAACTCAGAAGAAGAACAAATATTCAAATCTGGTCGTGTCTTTGAAGTCAAAATACATAAACAAAAGCTTAAATAGGTACAAACATGAAGGCATGTCATAGTGAGGAGCAATGCATTGTTATTCCAAACACACGAAAATTCCAGAGAATGGTTGTCTATTAAAATTCAGAGAAATGAAAAGATATTTCACTCTGTTATTGACTACCTATATGCCGATAAAAGTGGCTAGTTTCTAAAGGAACAAAGAAAATTGAGATTTCTAAGGGCCCCACTCTAAGAATATAAATGAAAGAAGGAAAAATACAAAATCCTGATATCATGAAATATTGTTACACTACATTTTCCCACCCTACCCCAACTTTATGGCCAAACTGGAAATATGTATCTATGCAAGAACTTGCATACATACACAGTCAACAGTTAATGAACCAGTTTCACTTGAAACAGTCGCATGTTATCCAACACTGCTGAGCAGACCCCCAAACATAGTATCTGAGCAGTCAAATCTCCAACCTTAAACAGTAATTGTCTATATGAGATCCAAATTCTTGGACATATTACAAGGTTACTGAAATTGTAAGCAGAAGGCTCGTTAGAAATAGCAAAGAAAATTTACAAGCTTTTCCATCATAGAATAATTGCCTCACAAGTCACAACAACAAAGTACCCTGATTATATAGAGCTACTGAAATACCACAATTGATCAAGTACTTCAAGGCCACGATATATAGTATCCTCACACTGTTATTAGATTATGGTATAAGATAGCCCTTCCATCTTTATCCCAAAGTCCCCTTTGGTAACGGACACTTATAATCTCTGTCCCAAAGGGATCTTCCTTGTCGGTTTCAAAACTATAAGTTATGCAACATAATCCACTCCCCATGAAATGACTCACATAAGACTATAAATTCACTTGTAGTTCAGAGGTGTCAAAGGTGAAGGTTTTGCAAACAAGAAAAGTTAAATTAGACAATCAATTTCATTTAGATCACCTCTTGCTCAATTGCATCTCCAATCAAACAAGCAGCAGCCACGACCCTTGCACGCCCATGATCACCACAAGTCATCATCAGCGCTGTTAGCTTATGCATGGCAATAACCGCCATCATGTCAGCTGGCAACTCATCAAAGTACGGGCCATAAGCTGGCCTAACCTTTCCTAACCTTATCAACTCCTGTTCCTTCACAATAGCATCCCTTAAAGGCTCAAACCAACCAAGAAATAAGGCCTTCATATAAGGCAAGTTTGGGGCCAACTTCTTCTCACACATGTCCATCAAAAGCTCCCTATACTCTTTTGCCGCTTGCTCCCAAGCTTCAGTCTCAATCCTTATCTGCCTCCTCCTAAGAGTTTTAGACTTGTCTGACCCGATTCTCCGAGGAGCTCTTGGTTTGGTCGCTATCCTATGTCCCTTGACTCTCTCTTCTTCTCTCCTCATTTCTTGGACCAACTCTTGCACTTCTTCAAC
>JANIJH010000001.1:48255794-48269769 GCA_024520975.1 Erythroxylum areolatum | reverse complement strand
TTTTAAAATTAATCATCCCCAAATCAACTCTCTTTATATTTATATTTTATTTTTATTTTTGATTTCGCACAAATAAACAATTACTTCATTGGTCTCTGTGGTTCGACCCTATTCACCATTTTACTCGCTTAAGTGTTCTAGAGTAGGAATTTATTTTTGTTGGTTTGACACGCCATCAATCAGTGAAACCAATCAATCTGAAATTTGGTGCTTTGCAATATCATATGCCAAAATTCACAATCCCTGCAATATAACGAAGAATCCTTTTTGCTGCTCCAAGGTGTTGTTTTGTAGGATTATGCATAAATCTGGACACAACACTGACAGAAAAAGCAATGTCAGGCCTAATGTGTGTTAGATAATTTAAGCCACCAACTAAACTTCTAAACAATGTACAATTAATTTTTTCAGTCCTATCTTCATGTTGTAGCTTCTCATTGATGGTCATTGATGTGGCTGCCATGTCACAATTTGCCATGTTAAACCTCTTCAAAAGATCTGTAGCATATTTCTTTTGGCACATAAAAATTCCATCATTACTTTGCATGACCTCAAGTCTCAAAAAATATTGTAACAAGCCCAAATCTGTCATTTCAAAATTTCTTACCATACAGGACTTGAAATCATCAATTAAAGACTTTGAGGAACTCATATAGATCATGTCATCCACATAAACGCAAACCAACAAAAATTTTCCATCACCTTGCTTCTTCAAATACAAAGTGGGCTTATTTTCACTTCTAGTGAATCCGCTATCCTGAAAAAATGAATCAATCTTGCTATACTAGGCTTGCGGTGCTTGCTTTAGCCCGTAGAGAGCTTTTCTTAACCTGTAAACTTTGTTCTCATTGCCATTAATAACAAAGCCTGGAGGTTGTGAAACATAAACTGCCTCTTCTCAATCACCATTTAAAAATGTTGATTTTACATCAAATTGATACACAGGTAATTGCAACTGAGTAGCTAATGCCAAAATAATTCTCACAGTTTCAAATCTAGCTACAGGAGAAATAGTCTCTTCGAAATCTATACTTTGTTGTTGTGAGTAACCCTTTGCCACAAGATGAGTTTTGTGCTTTTGGATGCTTCCGTCAGCATTATACTTTGTTCGAAAAACCCACTTGAGCCCTAAAACATTTTTGCCTTCTGGAACATCAACTAACTCCCATGTTGAATTTCTTTTGATAGCCTGTATTTCTTCTCACATAGCAATTTGCCATTTAGGTTGCTCTGCAGCTTCCTCAAAAGATGTTGGGTTAGCAACTAATAAAGCAAAGTTACAAGTCTCATAGGTTTCTCTAAGAGATCTATATTTTCTTGGTGGTGTTTCACTACTACTGCTAGAGGGGCTGGATGATGAAGAATCTGAATTGATAGAACTTGTGTTGCCATTATCACCGGTTGATGAAGGAGCTGAACTTACAAGTGATGAAAGAGCAGAGCTTGCTGGTTGTTCAACTTCAAAATCTGCCAGAACTGGTTCTTGTATGCCTTCTTTATCAAAACTCCACTTCAGATTCTCCTCTTCATTAAACACAACGTCCCTGCTAATTATCACTTTGCCACTTATAGGATTATATAGATGATATGCTTTGGACTGAGAACTATAACCAATGAAAATGCATTTCTCAGATTTTTTATTAAGTTTAGAACGAGAATTAATCAAAACCAAAAACTCTTAAGTGGCTTACTCGAGGCTTCTTACCCATCCAAGCTTCATAAGGTGAGGTATACTGAAATTGCAACTGCTTCTCCCCAAAATTGGTCATGCAGCCCTTTCGCTTTTAACAAACTTCTAGCCATTTCCACAACCATTCGATTTTTCCGTTCCGAAACACCATTTTGTTCTGGCATGTGTGGTGCTGTAAGTTCTCTGCGAATGCCATTCTCATCACAAAAACTAGTGAAATCATTAGATAAAATTCACTGCCACGATCAGTTCGAAGTACTTTCATGCTTTTCCCACTTTGCTTCTCCACTAGTGCTTTAAATTTCCTGAAATTCTCAAAGGTTTCATATTTGAATTTCAAAAAATGAACCTAACTCATACGACTATAATCATCTGTAAACAGAAGAAAATAGCGACTTCCCACCAAGTGATTCCATTTTCATAGGACCATACAAATCAGCATGCACAAGTTGAAGACAACTAGAAGCCCTCCATGATTTTCCAATAGGAAATGACCTCCTACTCTGCTTCCCGTAAACACATCCTTCACAAAAATCAAGTTCATTAATTTTCTACAAGCCAACAACCATTTCTTTTTTACTTAAAAGTTTCAAACCACTCACATTCAAATGCCCATAACGTAAGTCCCATAAATTTGCCTTATTATTTCTCTTAACAACTAAGGCTCCACTCACTTCATTTGAGACATTGAACGAAAACATCCTATTTTATGCCATATGAATAGTTGCTATGGTCTGTCCAGATTTTTTATCACGAATAACATATGAATCATCATCAAACATAACAGAATATTTACTAGTTATCAATTGTCCAATACTTAATCAGTTGTGAGCCAAACTAGGGACAAACTGCACATTATAGAGAAGTTTAACATCACCTTGTGTAGTTTTGATAGCAACTGTACCTTTCTCTTCCACTTTCATTTTCTTATCATCTCTAAGTCAAACCTCACTTTTTTGCGACTCATCAAGCTCTTTGAACAATACCTTGGTTCATAACATATGGTTGGAGCATCAACTATCCAAAAACCATACATGTATGCTGTTGATGTTGTCTTGAATTGGTGAATGAGCCATGAATAGCTTGCTCTCCTCTTCAACCTTTTCTATAAAATTTGCTTGCTTCTGTTCTTCTTTTTGTTTGTTCCAACAATCAGCTTCTTTGTGCCTCCATTTGTTGCAATATCTGCATTAGATTAAGCTCTTGTACTAACTTGGTTCACCAACTTGGCCTCTACCTCTGCCACCATCACGACCATGCCTACGCCCACGATATCCTCTGCCTTTGCCATAGCCTGCTACTGCTGGATTTTCTGTCTTTCCTTTGGAAAACTCCCCTTTCACTTGAAAAGCTTTTTCCTCAAACATCTCATGAGACCTAACAATTTTAGCTTTATGGGCTAACAAAGAACTCATCATTTTATCAAAAGTATACGTAGACAAGTCCTTAGTTTCTTCAATTGTAGCAACAATATGATCAAATGTTGTGGTTAAACTCCTCAAAACCTTACTCACAGCAATTTCGTTACACTATAAGTTTTCATTTGATTAACAATCCCAGACACCCTAGACAAGAATTCTTGGACAAATTCTTTGTCTTTCATAATTAGAGTCTCAAAATCACGACGGAGAGTTTGTAATTTTACCATAATTACTTTCTTGTCACCCAAATATTCTTGCTTTAAAATCTCCCATGCCTGTTTGGAGGTGGTCGCTGCTGAAATTCTAAGAAATATATCATCCTCTAATGCTAATTGAATGAGTAGCAAGGCATTTGCATCCTTTTTGCAATTTTCTCGTAATAGCTGGTCGGGTTTAGCTGGTGCTGGAGTTGGCTCTTCGTACCCATTCTCCGCTAAGTCCCAGAGTTCTTGTGACTTGAACAACGTCTTCATTTTGAGGCTCCAAAAGTGATATTTTTCACCTTTGAAAATTGGAATTAGAGGCTGCGTTACTGAGCTGGTTCCGTTGCTTGCCATGACTTTCTGTCAATTTTGGACCGAAACCTAGGCACTTTTGTTTTGCTCTGATACCACAATTGTTAGTAAAGGAGAACGAGGATACAAGATTTGAGAGACAAGAAAAAACAGAGAGGAAATTGAATTTTTTCTATTCCAGCTTGAAAATGACGAGCTTCAGTACAACACTTAAATAACCTTAAGAATAACAATAAAGCTAAAAATCAAAGACTCAATCCCACGTTCTGCCGAACTATCTAGCTACTGTTATTGACCACTATCTACTAACATAATAACAACTAGGACCCACTAATATAAATGTGTTGCAATAAAGTAGCACTAACTTTTGAATCAGTCAATTGTATTTATTCAACAATTTCTTCCCGATGATTATGAGTAGCGACTGTACATCGAAATGTAAAACCTTCGCCAAGGGAGTTTAACAGTTGAATAATAAATTGACAAATTCACTAAACTCATGCCACAATGTGATGTTCAAGAAAAAGAACACTAAATCATCGTACGATTTATTGCAGGTCTAATGCCCTCAATTAAGGTTCACGTAGACATCCAAAAGTACTACACTTTTGAGGATGTTTTCCATGTTGCGAAGAAGGTTAAAGAGCATTCTAAACAACCAACTTTGTCAAAAACCATTTTGAGGGGGTTTGAAAAAATCAAGGAGGCAATAGCTCACAACTCTGTTCTAAAAAATAAGTATCCCGAAAAGAACAATGACAAAGGAAAAGGAATACAAGGGGAGTCCTTTAAAAGCGAGAAGGTCAAGCGATGCTTTAAGTGCAATGGGTATGATCACTTCCAAGCTCAATGCACTAACACTCGAATTCGTTTCATGCAAGAAATACAAGATTGCGAGGAAGTATGGGAGGAGGAGCTAGAAGAGGAGGCGTATGAGCTTGCAACTGAAGAGGGGTAGCCCGTACTAAAGGTGTGTTATGCTAAACCTATTATGGATGGTCCCATGCTTGTAGTGAGATTAACACTTCATTCTGAAGTGACGTCCAAGAGGAAATCACAAAGAGATCAAAATTTTCACTCTCTAGCCAAGGTGAAGGGAAAAATATGCAATCTAATTATGGACAGTGAGAGTTGCATCAACGCAGCTTCAAATGAACTTGTGAAGAAGCTACAACTAAGAACAGAACCACATCCTTGGCCTTATTCAATCTCATGGCTGAACACGGGCAACAACTTGAAAGTAACAAGAAGAATGTTGATTAATTTCTCTATTGGGTCGACTTATGCAAATGACGTGTGGTGCGATGTCTTGCCATCTCTTGTTCAAAAGACCTTGGCAACATGATCGTAAAGTTCAGCATGATGGAGAGAGAAATATTTATACCATTGAGAAGGGAGGCAAGAAAATCAGCTTATTACCTTTGGCACCCTCAAAGGTATGTGAGCTAATCAAACAACAAACTAAGACCTCCACTCTGATTATTATGGGTGATCAATTCGAAAGGGAGCTAGAAGAGAAATAGTGAGGCATACGTGCTGGTGGTTAAGGGTATAAATGATAGCCATAGGTAGGAGATACCTTATTTACTCAAACCGTTATTGGAGGAGAACACCAATGTATTCCCATCCAAATTGTCACCAAGTCGGGGCATCGAGCACCAAATAGACCTTAATCTTGGAGTACCCATTCTAAATAAGGCAGCTTATAAGTGCAATCCCGAAGAGTCAAAAGAGTTACAACGGTAAGTAGAAGAACTCATCAGTAAAGGGTACGTGAGAGAGAGTTTGAGCCCATATGTCGTACCCGCTCTTTTGGTCCCTAAAAAGGATGGCACATGTAGAATGTGCGTTGACAGCAGGGCTGTAAATAATATTACAGTCAAATATCATTTTTCCATGCCACATCTAGATGATATGTTAGACGAGTTGAATGGGTCAAGTTACTTCTCAAAGATCGACCTACGACAAGGGTATCATCAGGTGCGGATTCATGAGGGAGATGAGTGGAAGACTGCAATTAAGACAAGGAAAGGATTGTACGAGTGGCTTGTGATGCTTTTCGGCCTACGCAATGCACCCAAGTACATTTATGCGGTTAATGAATGAAGTATTAAGGCCTTTCATAGGTAAGTTTGTTGTTGTTTACTTAGATGATATTCTTGTTTATAGTACCAATGAATAAACTTACTTGCACCATTTGAAGCTAGTATTTGAGAAACTTAGGGAACAAACTCTTTATGGCAAGATCAAAAATGTGAGTTCATGCAGCCAAGAGTTACGTTCCTTGGGTTCGTGGTTTCCAAGGAAGGGGTATTCGTTGATAAAGGGAAGGTAAAAGCCATTCATCAATGGCCAACCCCAAAAATGCCAACTAAAGTGTGTAGGTTTCATGGCCTTGCAAGCTTTTATAGACGTTTTATTAAGGGATTCAGCGCTATTACAACCCCTCTCACTGAGCTCACCAAGAAAGGGGAATTTGTGTGTTCGAGAGCAGCCCAAAAAGCATTTGATACTATCAAAGAGCTGCTATGTCACGCACCTATTTGGCCCTGCCAGATTTCAATAAACTCTTTGAGGTGGAGTGTGATGCAAGCGGGGTAGGGATAGGAGTTGTACTCATTAACGAAAAGCGTCCCATAGCTTATTTCAGCAAAAAATTCAATGGGTCGAAAAGCTTAATTATTCCACCTACGACAAGGAGTTCTACGCGATCGTTTGAGTACTAGACCATTGGGCGCATTATTTGAGACCCCAGCATTTTATTCTACACTCTAATCACAACGCTCTTAAATATATCCATGGGCAGCACAAGTTGAACCTTCATGCAAAATGGGTCGAGTTCTTGCTATCGTTCAATTTCTCCTCAAAATATAAAGAAGGGAAATAGAACACCATAGCTGATACATTATCCAGGAGGAATTTTGTGCTCACTAATCTTGATACAAGGGACCTTGGATTTGAATTGATAAATTACGAAGAGGATGCTGACTTTGGGAAAGTATATACGACCAACTTGCAAGGAATGCATGGTGACTATATTATTCGGTAGGAGTATTTGTTTAAAGGAAATAGATTGTGTATTCCAAATGCAATCTCTGGAGCATCATCATTGAGGAAACACACGGAGGGGGCTTGGCTGGTCACTTTGGCATAAATAAAACCTTGGAGCTGATACAAGAACATTTTTATTGGCCACACATGTAAAGGGACTTGCAAGCATTTGTAGCTCACTGCAACACTTTCATAAGGGACTTTACACACCACTACCGATTCCAGATCACCCCTAGAAGGACGTAAGCATGGACTTTATGCTGGGTTTATCTAGGATGCAGCGAGGTAAGGACTTCATAATGGTTGTTGTTGATCGTTTTTCTAAGATGACCCATTTTATACCATGTCACAAGACAGACGACACTTAACATATCGCTAACTTATACTTTAATGAAGTTATGCGGTTGTATGGAATTCCCAAATCCATTGTTTCGGATGTCAAAATTTTGAGCTACTTTTAGAAAACCTTGTGGAAATTGTTGATACAAAGTTGTTGTTTAGCATAGCCCATCACCTACAAACTGATGACCAAACAAAGATGGTAAATCGCATCCTAAGCGCCTTATTTAGGGTGTTGGTGAGTAAGTCAACTAAGGATTGGGATAGAAAGTTGGGACATGCTGAATTTGCATACAATAGATCACCAACTTATGCTATAGGTCGGTCTCCATTTGAGATGGTCTACAGCATCAACCCATATGTTCCTATTGATTTGGTTGCTATATCTCGTGAGGAGATGGTTTCCTTTGAACCTAAGACACCATGAAGATATGCAGCGCATGCACAAGCTAGTGAAGAACAAAATAGCTATAGCGAATGAGTTGAATCAAAGGAAGGCAAAAACAAATTGTCGCCAACATATCTTTGAGCCTGGAAATCTTGTTTGGATTTACTTACTAAAGGGACGTTTTCCACAAAAAAGGAAGAACAAGCTAGTCCTGGCACTGAGTATAAGAAGTATGGTTTTAAATGGCATCAAAGAGTCCAAAGGAATTGGATGGACTTTAATTAATATTTTAGAGACTATGTGACTTGATGGGAGACTAATTGTCAAGTGTTAAGATTAGTTTATGCTTTGTTGTTTTTACTTTACATAGGATAAGCTTAGAATATGTTTTATTTTCCTTCTTGCTTTAGGATTTTGTTAAAGTGCTAATTGTATGCCTTTATAAGGCTATTCCCATCATAACTTAAGGTAGCCCTTTACTTTTGATTATCAATACAAGACATTTGCCCAGTTTACAAACAACAAATACTCGCCATCTTATTAAATTCTCCTTGTTGCCTAAAGGGAACAAAGGTGAATCTCCATCCACCATAGCTGATCGTCTTCTAACTAAATCAAATTAAGAACAAGAAGCCAAAATCCATAATATATAGGTCAAAATTGTAAAGCAATCATTAATGGACTAGATAATGTGTAATAATTCTTGAATCAAACGACAAGATTCAAGCTAATCACTTTATCAAAATCGAAAAAAGGGTCATCAATAACCTTAACCATTGCTCTAAAACTCACCCTCTTTTTTGTAATTTTCAAGTACCTTAAAAGGGCTCGGCCTCATCTTCATCCAAAACAAACAAACAAAATTCTATTAACCGAACTTCAAACCGAATTTAAATTTAAATAAAGAGAACTCTATACATAACTAAGTTTTGGTCTAAAATTTGATTGAACTCAAGTTTTATAATCCAACTTAAAGTTCGATTGCGCTCGAGTTTGAAACTACAGCCAAAATGAGATCCTATTGAAATGAAACGAAATAACAGTCTTCTCTCTAAGCATTGAAATCAATGTTTTAAATTTCGTACCGGTTACATTTTTTATGTACCATACCAGATTCAAATGCCAGGCTGTATCAAAAAAATTTAAATTATACCAACCATATCGGTTAATACCTGCCGAGACATTGAAATACTGAAAATTACCAAATTAAATTTGTGACACTAAATTGAGATAAAATAATGAGCCTAATATATATGAAATCTTTACAACTTTACAATCACCATTAGCAAATGATCCAAATATCACCAACTCATGGAAATCCAATGATTTATACCCATAACCATATCAAAAAACCAACCAATCTTACATCTCAGGTTCAGTAAAATTGAAAGCTATAGATTCAATTATCCAACAATTCTAGTAAGGCCACAAGTAAAAATATCTCAGCTACTCAATCACTGCCAAAATTGTCCACAAGAACTTAAAAAGAATAAAGCATAGCAAAAATTCATCTCCAAGGGCTCCTGTCAAGCTGTTAAATTCTTACCAACTCAAGACATTCTCTGTGCAGCTTCTTTTGCTAAGAGTTTCTCCTTGGCTTTGGTCTTGGCCTGAGATTTGGATCCCATAATGCCACCACCCCATTTCTTTCGGTGCTCGTCAAACTTATCGTTAAAGTTGGCCTACGATTAATTAAGTAAAATAACAATTATAAACATAACGTAAGAACAAAAGACCAAACCGATGAAATGATCTAAGGAGATATATTAGTCTAGGAAGGAACAACGAAACTATACTCAAGCTTAGTTTTATCAGTATGTATGGTAGATATCAAATCAAAAGATCCTCAAACCAAATAAAGCAACAATATGTAAACCATTTCCGAACAAGTAACATGTCCCTCTACTGGTTAAGGCTAAAGGTTAGCAAAACAACATTAGCATGGTATTTTGTTTAGAAGCTACAAAGACCGAAGAATAATTACCTTCACTGCCTCCAAAATCTTACTGAACTCTAACTTATCTTCATTCTTCAGTGACGTAAGACACAAAGCTGCGGCGGTTTTCTTGTGGACAATCTGAAACCCAAAGATATCATTTTTAACAAATATTTAACCAAAAAAATAAATTCGATGCATACAGTGAGATCAGAAAGTTACAGCTCCAAGCCGTGATTTGCCCTTCACAATTGCATAAGGAACCTCCATTTTGCGGCACAAGGCAGGCAGCCAAACGACAAGCTCAATTGGATCAACGTCATGAGCAATAACCACCAATTGTGCCTTGTTCTGTATGAAAATTGTATAAAATAAAAATGTAAACAGTTGCACAATAATCACATTAAAACACAGGACAGGAGATTAGCAACCAATTATTACACAGTACCTGTTCAATGAGGTAGGTGACATGATTCAGCCCGTACTTAACAACAATGGGTTTCTTAGACTCCACAGGTTTTCCCTCAGCTTCAGCTTGAGCCTTTTTCAGAAGTCTCTCCTTCTTAGCAGCCTTATCCTCAGGTCTATATTTCAGCAGTAATTTGAACAGTTGTGTAGCTGTAACAGAGAATTTATAAAAGAAAACATCAAGAGAGTTCTTTGTCAGGAAGTTTGTAATTCCAAACAGCTCCAACAAAACACAAAAAAAAATTAAAAAAAATCTAGTCTTAGAGAATGAATAATCATGGCAATGACAGCACAAAGCAAGGTTTTAAATTGCGGTTACTGTCCGGACCATTATCGCAATTTCGGCCACATTTCTCACAATTGCGTTCACATCCTCCCCAATTACACGCAACCCCAATTTAAAATCTAGGCTCAACGAGTTATAACATGTCTTACCAAGGTTTTTGTCGAGGGTCTTAGTGAACTGGTTAACAGCAGGAGGAACCTTCAAACGTTGCTTAAGAATCCTCCTTTGCCTTTGGATACGAACAACATGTGGCCACTTAACAAACCTGGTCAAATCCTTCTTTGGCGGTAAAGCACCCCCAATTCCAAACTGCTTTGGACGTTTCTCAAATAAAGGGTTCACGACCTTTTCCTGAAACAAACATAAAAACATATACATATACATACTTTCCAAAAGAAAAGAAAATGGGTATCGGCAAAAATTATCCACAGGACACTAAAAATGATTTATCAAGCAAATTATTCTAGAAAGAATGAAGATTTCTCACAGGTTTCTTCTTTGTGGCCACAGCAGCCTTACCCACTGGTCTTTTCGGGGCCTGTCAATGCCAATGAAGCCAATGTAAGCAGAAGACAAAATTTATCATAATAAAACGTAATCCAGTTTTTTAACGGATCAACGCGTTACCATTGCAGGAGACCAAATCTCGGAGCTAGAGGAAGAAGAAAAGAGACGAAAATGGAGGTGGGAATAAATGAAGAAACCCTAACTGTGAATTTACACAAAAGGACACGGACATGTATAAAACCCAATTTATATTAGAGAATCTTTGGTTTAAATACAATTCTTTAATTCTATAATAAAATACTAAATTATTATAAAGTTTGTTATTGTAAAATATATATTTATTTATATTTATTAATTTATTCTATAAGTAATTTTTAATATTAGTACGGACATAATAAAAATGTATTTTTAAATATAAGTAACAAATAATAGTATGAAGGGTAATAACTAATAATTATGTGAGATCATTTAACTTTAGATACAGTGAAATTACATTATTTAAAAATGTAAACTAACTAAAATAATTTACGCTATTTTTATAAAATAAAGAACATTGTTCACCTATAACTTTTTATCAATTTATTATAATCATTATATCCATTCAAATTTTGTAATAAAGTAACATAATAAATATAATTCTTTCAAAAATTATTTTTCCACTATTTTTGTAAAGTCCACCTTTTATTTATTTACCTAGTTTGTATATATTAATTTGTTCTATTTTTAATAATAATAAGAATATGAACAATAATAATAATTTTGTAAGACTCGTGTCACTTTATATATAAAGAAATTACAAATTTTAATTGACTTTAATTATTTAAAATTATCTAAACCGACTAAAATATTTAATTCGATTCTGTTGGACCCTGCTTCCGGAACCCAATTCTTGCTCTGGTATCATAATTGTTGTGTACCGCTTCCAGAGTCCAACTTTCGAAATCCTAAAACTTATGCTTGTTATTATGTATGGTTATTCTAATTAATCCTCATTAATCATCCTCAGTTCATCTTCATTCTTTGATACTGTAAGTGTTGGATCCCATTTTTCGAATCATTCTTATACTGAAACAAATATTCTATGCTCAATTTCCATCTAGATATTGAACATCTTAGAGGCTGAATTAGAATTCAACCTCTTCATATAATTTATAAACCTACGTCTCTAGTTTACTCCACATTGGAAATCATCTCAGTTGGAACTCTATAGACTCAGATATAATCAAAATGCCGAAGCATGTTCAGTAAAATAACCCCACTTCATACTATTCCAACAGATTCCTTCACTTTACTTCAATCAAAACTTGTTTGAATTGACCCCAAAAGCTACAAATTTTATTGAGAGATAGGACAATGTGTCGGGAATCTATTACTCTAAGAATCACTTCATTTGGAGGTCGAGTGATGAAGTTATGGCCAAAAGAATCAATCATGCTTATGTCATCAATTATGTTGTACCTGTCTCGGAACAATTGACATAACTTTCATTAGAGATGTCAGATTAGGGTCATTCTTAGAGGATTCAAAAGAGAACTTCAAGATTTACAACTTTTATGAAGACCTCGAAGACAAATCTATCGTCTACAGGATCAAAAATGGGACCAGACAATAGGATAAGATGAATAGTACACCAGACGAAGCGTCCTCACCAGACGATACGTCCTCACCAGATGAAGCGTCCTCACCAGACGATACGTCCTTACTAGATGAAACGTCCTTACCAAATGCCTCACCAGACAATCCGTCCTCACCAGACGATCCATCCTCAACAAACGACATGTCCTCAATAGATGACACGTCATCACCAGACGATACGTCCTCACTAGATGATAGGTCTTCATCAGACGACACGTCCTCACCAGACGACACGCCATCACCAAACGATACGTCATCAACAGACGATACATCTTATACTCCTGAGCATCTCCACTTGTAAGGACTATAACTGTTGACTCCGATATCTAAAAATTCCATACTTATACTATTGGAAAGCTAGAAAGTTAAGCTACAACTTTCTAGAGGACAACTTTGTCTAATTCAACCTAGATTAATCCATATTTTTCCTTGAACTCAGAACACGAATTTTTCTCTTATGGAAGACTTGAAATTTTGCATTTCGCAAACTTTGAATGTCCTGAGCTTAACCTTTCAGCTACCAAATTAACTTCATTAAACTCTCAAATCTCAACTCATTTGTCTCATCACCTTCAACTATATCTAATCAGTCATAATTCCTATCTTCCTTTCCATAATGTCTCACTTGTGCATATATATATATAATTCAACCTAGATTAATTCAGATTTTCCTTTGAACTCAGAACACGAATTTTTCCCTTATGAAAGAATTGAAATTTTGTATTTCGCAAACTTGAAATGTCCTGAACTTAACCTTTCAGCTACCAAATTAACTTCATTAAACTCTCAAATCTCAACCCATTTGTCTCCTCACCTTCAACTACATCTGATTAGTCATAATTCCTATTTTCCTTTCCGTAACGTCTCACTTGTGCATATATATATATAATTCAACCTAGATTAATTCAGATTTTCCTTTGAACTCAGAACACGAATTTTTCCCTTATAAAAGAATTGAAATTTTGCATTTCGCAAACTTGAAATGTCCTGAGCTTAACCTTTCAGCTACCAAATTAATTTCATTAAACTCTCAAATCTCAACTTATTTGTCTCATCACCTTCAACTACATCTAATCAGTCATAATTCATATCTTCTTTTCCGTAACGTCTCACTTGTGCATACACACACACACACACACACACACAGATGTATGTGTATATATATATATGTTAGTAGTGTGCCCTAGGCCAATGGATATTTGTGATTCATGTATTATCATTATGACCTGTTAATAATATAGTATGAGGTATTCCTTTCATATATACATGTATTTCGTTTATGTAATGTGATTTACATTCCATGAATGGTGTTAGACTTATGTCATCAAGTATGTGACTTGATAGTAAAACCATAAGCGTTATAACATTATTCTAAACTGTCCCTAGTTGTTCTTTATTGGTGGAACAATAATGAATCAAGGCTAGTATGTGTTCTGATTGATGATCACGTTTTACTGATCGTGAATATGAGTTATCAAATCAGAAACATAGATATATGTTAGAGAATATATATTGGACCTACCCATAAAGAGAACACTACATGGTTTAATGTCATTAGTGATTCTCAATATAGTTTGACTTTAGTCCTTTGACCTGAAGTCATCATGGTTCTCTACATGAGGAATTTGGTGTTTTGATATTAGACGAAGTTATTCTTAATCGAATAACAAGTAGTCTTATGTTGGACATCAAATGAATCATGCGGAGGGATGTGAATGACGTAGATGGGATTTGTACCT
>JANIJH010000001.1:48218070-48237612 GCA_024520975.1 Erythroxylum areolatum | reverse complement strand
CATTCAAGTATGTAATTTGTGTTTTTTCCACGCATATATCGATCCTATGCTATATGATATGTTCATATTATCTTACAATGACAATTATACCCATCATGGTGTATATAAGTCATCAGTTTCCATAATATGGATCAGGTCACGGTCGAGTTCAAGAAACTAAGATCGGGTTGAGCACAGAACCAATGAAGAACACAAGTCCAGAATTCTCTTCCTTGATCGTGAAAATGAAAGGATGGTCTGCTACAAACCTTGGAGGATCAATCCGGGCACAACACAATATCAATCGTGGAGCTGTACTAGCTGCAGCTTCAGTTCCTTCCTCATTAACTTCAATGAACGACTTGTGGAACACCTTTGACAGAACAGGAGACCGGTCAGTATCCATCATGTCAGTGAACTCTCCAACATCCATAAATGGAAGTTCCAATCCCAGTTCCTTCATGGTACTTGAAGCTTCAAGCTCAAACGAAAACCTGAACCTTGGAATCCACAGATACTTAACATCCTCTTCAACTAAACTTGAATCACAATTCCAGACCGTAGGGTCAGTTCTGAACTTCTCTACCAGACATTCAAACCCATCTGTTGCATCTGGGAGAAAGAAATACATTGAAAATCTCAGGTTGTCTGGTCCATTCTGGTATGGAAGTTTCACGACTTTGTAACCATCAAAGGTTCCATACAGGTTCCTTTCATAGCTCATGGTGGTCATGAAAGGAGCTTGAACAATCTGACCATCAAGAAGGTGGAAGTGTTTGAACTCGGTTCTTGATGGATCGAACTTCCGATCCCATGATCCTTTGAAGTAGAGCGCATTTGCAAGAACAAGACAAGTGTCTTTGCCTAGAGACTCTTCCTTTGGGAGAAGGTGTTTGATGAGTCCTTTCGTCGCAGACTCTGTCCAATAGTTTACTTCATCTATCACTTCAGTGGCCTTGAAAGAGAAGCAATAACGTAACTTACCAATGTCAAGAGAACCAGAAAGAGATGTGAATCAGTTCTACCAATTGAAATGTCATCTTAAAATCCTTGAATCCTTTTTTACATGATGATATCTTTAACCCTTGAATAGGAAATATAAAATTAGTTCAAACTAAAATTAACAGTCAAATTTACTTTAATCAAGACTCATATTGAATTAAATTTCTACTTAAAAACATAAAATTAAAATGTCTTCTTGAAGTTTAGATAATGTTGAATTCTTTCGTATGTTAAGATCTTTAAACCTTGAACAGGGAAGGTAAAATTAGCTCCAACTAAAGTTAATTATAGTCAAATTCATTTTGATCAAGATTCTTGTTGGATCAGATTGGTGCTTAGAAACATAAAATTTAAATGTTATCTTAACATCTTGATCATGTTGAATCCATTTTACATGTTAAGATCTTCAAATCTTGAATAGAAAAACAAAAACAACTTAGAATAAAGCTAGCAGTCAAACCCATTTTAATTGGGATTCATATCAGATCATATTTGTGCTTAAAAACTCATGTTGAACATTTTTACATTTTAAGATCTTTAAACCTTAAATAAGGAAGGCAAAATAGGCTCAGACTAAGGTTACGGTTAAATCTATTTTGATCAGGATTCATATTGGATTAAAATAGTGCTTAAAAAAAGTTGATAAAATCTTCAAAAATAATTATATCTAAACAGTATCAGAAATTTTTTAGCTCACTAAAGGAATTCCTCCATTTATGATTGAAATTGGAAAAATCACCTTAGTAACAAAGTCAACCTCTTTGGTTATGGCACCATAAACACCTTTCGCCACCTTCTCAAAAGAAGGCTTCAGGTGAAATCTTTGATCAATCCAAACACCATTGACGAATGATACAACAGGACCTCCATCACCATTCTTTCTCTGCAACAGCACAGAACTGACAATCTTGGAAGCCAGACAATTTAGTTCCTCGACACTTCTTGATCCCAGAAACAAAAGAAGCTGATCAAGTGTAGACCCTTTGGATCCTACTGCAAGAAGGCTCAGCATGGAATGGAATGAGAGTGGAGAGAACACAAAGTTCATCCCTTTTTCTGCTTCTCTCAGAAGAAGATGAGTCGCCATACGAAGAGAGAAACTGAAGTCCATAGCTTCTGTGATCTCCATCTTTGAGCTGCAGTGCTTGAATATGCTCTATTTGTATACATCATCCGTAATTGGAGATTACAAGGTATAAGATGCCATTGTTTGTATCAAGTGGCGAATTTCTCTAAGGGTACGTATATATTCTCGACTCCATTGTTGTTGGATTGAGTGTGTAAGTAGTGAAAGGAGACAAGATGAAATGTTCTTTGCCGGCTTCTTCTTCTATATAATTTTGTTCTTCTTGTTGTGTATGAATCATATAATATACAGACTTATTTTAGAATATTTTGATTGAATACTTCCACTTGATAATACATAATTTAGAATATTTTGACTGAATATGATCAATTGATACTAAAAGTATATAATTATATTTGAGTAAATGATAGATAATCTAGAATACAAACATATCTGTATGATCTAGAATGCAAGCATGTTTATCTATTCTGCGTTTTGCTGGAAAAAAAAAGTGGATTATATTCTTGATATTTAATTAAAAATTTATTGTATTATTAATGTTAATGTTATGATTAAAGGAAAATCTTAACCTTGATAAATGTAAACAATCATAAACAGGAAGAAAATAGAGTAAATGAAGAAAAAACAAATGTGTCCATATGCACATCATTAATTATTGAAGAATTACACATACACGGAAGATAGTAAGTGTAAGAAGAACTTCTGTAGGGAGTTGAAGAAGCTGGAAGTATCACAGACGAAGGACGAGAAGGTGATAAAAATGGCAGGGAAGGTGGCGGCGGCGGTGGTCAAGGGTTTGGTGGAGATAATGGGGATGGTGGTAAGGACCCGTGAGGCTTCTTCACTTTGACGCCATCTGAGAGTTGCTTGGCATTTGGTGACTGATCGTTGTGAGAAGGTTTTGTGTGCAACGGTAGTCCTGAAAATGGTGGTACGGTGGGTAGTCCTGGAAGGGAAGGTAGTGGAGGGAGTTTTGGCAATGGTGGCAACTGTGGAAGAGGAAGAGGAAGAGGAAGAGGAAGCGGAAGCGGAAGCGGAAGAGGGAATTCAGGTTTTGCAGGGTGTTGAAATGGATAAGTTAGTGATGACATTTTCATAGAGTTTCTTGGTTTCTGGTTACATCTCTTGATTTTTATCCTTAGATGTCTGTTCACTGAGAAAGGCAAATGAACTCCATGAAAGCTCGATCTCAACCCACCATTACCGCACTCGACTGCTACAGATTCATCTACATAGATGATAGATCACACCAACTTATTAGTTCAAGGTCTAGAAGAGATTGAGAAGCAAGAAAGTTTAAAAACCTGATAACATGAAGTGACTGTTCTCTGAAGATTCTGCAGAACGATGGTGCCTTGCTTCTGATGCATTGAAACTCAACAGGAATATTATGAAAAAACAAGGGATTATCATTTTTCTTGTTCTTTACTGAGATTGAAGAAGAACAAGAACTATAACATCTCCCAATTGTATCTCACTCTCAGTGTCTTGGCATATGAACCATCAAGCTTCTTTTATGGTATAAAACCAGTGCAAGGAAGGTGAAATGGAGATTGAAGTTAGATAAGATCAGAGTAAGGTGATTTGGAGGTACAGGGTAGATGAGTAGCTTCAAGCATGGGAAGTTCGTGAATTATTTATGGGATTTTTTCAGTAAATATATATATATATGAATAATTAAATACTTAACAACTTACATTAAAATATACTTAGAATTTTTAATTTGATATTACATTTTAATTATTTGAAAATTTAAAAAATAAGATTATAAGACTTCACACTAATTTTCTTGCAAATAAATCAATTTATTAATTAGTCGATTAAAATTTATTAAATTAATAAATTTTATAAACAAAAATAAATTAATTAATGTTTTAGATGATAGTTTTAATTAAACTTTACATTTTTTATAAATAATAATAATCTCTTTTAAACATATTTCAAAATTTTCAATTTTAATTAATCTTTAACTAATCTTATAACAGTTTAAAATTAATTAAACATTTTATCATATCATTTTAAATTTCAATCCAATTTTTAAAATATTGTTCTGCTCGTTGCCATTCATAAATATGAGCAGCGATCAGCACACACATTCAACAAAGACAACATTTTGTATTTGTCACTGTGCCAAACCTTTGGGTGCTGGTTCTAATTCAATTCAGATACGTTTGGGGAAAAAAAGATAAAGAAAAGAAAAGAAGATTAAACTATAAACAAAAATTGCTAAATTCAACCCTTTCAATGGCATTACTAAGCGCTAAAACAAGTGAACAACAACGTAGAAGAAACCCAGTCATAACTCACACAACCAATGGCCTGATATACAAGGAATTATTGTTATGGAAGAATCATATTTTTGTACAAACGAGAGAACAAATTGGTCACCTTCAAAAAGCAAAGAGCCTCACTGGGATCACCTTAGCCTTCTGATCCAAGAAGGTTGATTATCCTTCCAAATTGATGCTAAGCTCATTTCTTCACTCCTCAGGGATGAGACCTTGACAGTTGACAGGCATTCAACAATCCAAGGTGAGCACGGTTGAGCAGGACATGTTGTGATATGATCAGAAGGTTCTAATTCACAAAAGCTCTTTATCGTAGAATGCGAGCAGTTGCTTGACGTGATTCTGCCAGGCAGAAACGCTCTGACCGTCAACAGTTACCCAGTCAACAACAGTAGATGCAGGTTGCTCCCACCACTCATCGAGCTGCAATATCGAAGTTCATTTCATACTCTTGATAATCAACAGGATCATGGTCAGGTAGAGCAATTAGTTAAAGGCAGTTGAATCCAAGCAAAGACCAAGACTAGAGTTATTCATTTATTCCATCTGACCGTTCGTAACATATTTGACGAATATGTACTGCATGGAGATATTAACTGACAGATACAGGTTACATCGAAATTGTACTTATATATATCTCACATGGCAGTCACTATGTAAATGATTTTCAAATGATATTGTTTCATTAGTTGCAGCAGATCCTTGAGATGTATATGTAGTTCTGTTGTTAATAGTATAAGCAGTCTCGTATGTTACAGAAACACAAAGTATAACACAGCTCGCAAGTAACAAATAGAAACACTATAACTAGAACCTGCAACCAGAAACACGGACTGATTTATGCATTGCACACCAACAATTTTAAACGTATCGAGCATCATTAAGCACCAAGGAACACAAGTTTAGTAAGGTTCTCAAATGAAGAAATGTTATCTTATTATGGCTTTCATTTCAGGAATCATAGATTTAATTCTACTTTGCCACAGCCTCTTCTTTAGCATTTTCATTTATATTGAGAAGAGCAAACATATGTTGAGTTCCAGACTTAAATTCGTTAATCGACTAATTATTTTAGTAGACCTCACTGTACAGCACAGAGCAACTCTTTAAATGCAATTGCAACCCTAACCCATAAACTTAAATCTCCAAATACGATCATATTGGTTTAAAGTTGCGGCATATACTCACCAAACACCTCACGTATTTGCAATCTTCCAGACATTTTTGGGCATTTAAAACTGCAGTTTTCAGTTCGGGCAACCATTGCTCTGTAACGATTTTCTCTTGCTCCGATGCCAAATCCAAACAGTAATTTGTAGTCCTGTGTGAGTACAATTGACAAGTGTTAGAATTCGCAACGCCAAAATGCTCCACTTACAAAAAGGGCTAGCATGTATCTTTACCTATCGTATTCTTGTTGAGCATGGTAAGCATGATCCAACAGAGCACGACCACTTTCAACAAGATCCTGCCTTATGTGGACCAAATTAATCGCCTTTGCTAAGTCCTCTAGAACACTAGCTTCAGAACCACGAAGTTTCAAACAGAACTCCAGGGACTCTAGGATCGATGCTAAACCAGCATCTGAACCCTCCAAACCTAGTGATGGATAATTAACCATCAATATGAATCATAAAAATCCAACATAAATGCAGGATAATTAGTGAATTGAAATTCAACACCACCCTGATCAGCATGCATACACAGACCACATGGAAATCATTAACAAATAAGCTATTTAACTTTTTCCTCATTTTGCCATGTTTGAACTGATAAAAAGTTCTGGTCATCGGGGGTTTTAAATTAACAGGGAAGCTACCTTTCACAAGATTAGAAACACATCTAGAACTATTTGCAAACTCATTACTAATTAAACAGATCTATAAGGGGAAGTAGTGACCTCCCCAGAATTACTATATTTGATTAAAAAATACAAACATTTTGAACAACCGAAACTGTAGTCTTCTAGAATAAGGATAACAAATTCTCTGGAAACCTCCATGGCGCTATCTTTCCTTGAAGAAGTCACCAATTTCCTATCAGATTCTTTAATGTCAATGAATTACCTTTTCCTTTTTGCAAAACAATGTCAAAGGAACTTTCCGGTCAATAGGAATACATTTAAAACTCATCTTCAATGAAAGCATTTGGTGTTGTTCTTCCACAAGAGAGAACAATTTGCAAGTACAAATTCCTTGGGTAATCCTAATTAATACATTTTCCAATCTCAGTTATCTAAAACTACCCAAGAAGATATTTAATTCTCTACTCCATGGAAGCTCATGATGTAAGAATAAGAACTCACCGGCAGGATACTGAAGTGCAGCAGATACACGGCAAATAGATGGTACTGCTGATGGATCCCTAGCACCAGCTCTAGCTGTTAATAAAGCAGCATTCTTCTCTGCTGCAGAAATAGCTTCAGGTCCTGTAGATCCGCCAGAACCCATGGATTCCAGAAGTGCCTGACAGCATTTAATGAGAAAATAAGCACCAAAGAAGCAATATGTATCAAAGTCCAAACAACAATAATTTGATTTTTGAAACCAGAAACAAAACAAGCAGTAACAGCAGCATGAATAAAACCTAACTGAAAATTCAAATGACCAAGAAACTAAAAAATATGAAGAGAAAGTTAGCTTTATTACTGGAGACCACAATTAAGGATCAACAGAACAAAAATTACATTATGATACAGAGAAGGATTCGACGCAAACAAAAGAAAAATTGAAAACTTCTGCCAGCCTTAAAAACATAAATGACATAGATCCTACAGAGATTGATTAAACTGCAGTAATTGATTATCAACTATTAAAATAGAAAATGGTAGTGTAACATTAATAAAGTTTGTACAACCTGAGGATTTGCAGGAAGCATGTAAAGGCTATTATCTGGACTTCGAGAGAAAGCATTGACTTCCTTATCAATGAAATCTTTTGCATCGTTTGCAATGTCTGCAACAGCTACACATGCTGGAATAATTGTACTTGATGCATACTCCCTTGCAGCCAGTGGCTGTTGATTCCAAAATGCTGCAGCATCCTGCAAAGTCAATAAAATTACTTATATGTAGGACAAATTCTCTCACTCAGTTATTTCATATAGCTGATATATTTTAAAAGATTCCAGACAATGAAAAATGTCACATAAACTCCAACAAAAAAAAGAAAAAAAATGAAGCACATATTGAATTTTACTTCAACATTGCATAGCGATGAAGTAGTGGCCGAAACATATTTTACCGATTTGCAAAATCTACATGAGAATTACAATAGCTAATGCCGACAGCAAATTTCTGTATACCGTATAAGGGTGATGCATTCAAAGCACTCCAACCTGAGAAATGAAGAAGTGGTCTTGTTTTGGCCAGATGAGAATCTTGGGGAGCTCTTAAAGGAGTTGTTTTTCTTCATTATAATCTTTTACCAATAGTACACTTTATGTTGGGGGATTAATAGAGTAGCTTGCACCATCTTGAGGATCCATTTCCCTTTTATTTTTCTACGATAGTAATTAGAGTGTAAAAATTAAGAGCTTGTTAGGTTGAGTCATAAAATTGTTAGTGGTTGATGACTTTCCAGCCCTAATATTGCTTTCAGGTTCCAGAAGACATCCAAAGGAAAGTGTTAGCACCCTTCCTAGTGACCAGCCTGTTAGTAATAGTGATAAGCCTGCTAGTATCAATACTACACAGCCCACTAAGCCCATCCAAACCTACATCCGTAGAGGTAAGATGGGAAAGGGGACACAAGCCACATAGACAGGTTGTTATGAGTTAGTTATGGAGAGAGATTGTGTATGGAGAGGGTACGGGGAATATAAGGAGAGCTGTATAGTGAGAGGGGGTATTCTGATTCTTCTGGAAATATAGCTATTGTATTGGTGTATTCCATCGCTATACCTACTGATTAAGTAAATAATACAATCTCTTCTGTTATTCCTACCAGAAAGGATACAATACCATGTTAGCCTTCAGTAATGCAGTATAAATGGCTTCAAGTTCAGATCTTCGTCCATCAAACTCTTCAATCTTTTTCCACTTCTTCTTCAAAGAGTCTTCAGCTTCTTTTCTCTCTGCACACAATTTATTCAGGCGCTGGATTTCAGACATCAACGTATTCAAGCTTGCCTTCAATCCAGCAGTTTCTCTCTCTTTGGACCAAACTTCCAACTGCGGAAAATAGCAAGTCCAGACAAAGATTTCAGCATGCATCACACATGCAGTAGTAGCAATAACAAGCTTACAACCTCCAGCAACAAGAATGAGATTTTATGATGCATCGCATGCATATGATGTATAAAATGTAATTCAATTCAATTAAACTTGAAGTAACCAAGAAATGGTAATGTTCATCAATATGATGAGCAGATAAAACATATGAAACTACCATCTTTGCAAATGCAGCTACAGAAATATAAGGTTAATGATAATATGATTAACAAACCACTCATCCAAAACAGATGAGAACTGAGGAATAAGGCGTGCGTATATATACAAACATCTAACCATAGCAATGATTCAAGATAAAGCCAATAATTAGGACATAAATCAAGCAGAAAAATCACCTCAAATTGCCTGAGACTGCCCATGTTCTGTGACGTTCCTCCAACACCAAGTGAGTGTGAAGAAACCACATCACCACTTGCATGTAAGCGTTTTATAAGCTTTTGACACAAATCCCTAGCTTCTGCAGCCTTGTTAAGTGCATCTTCAGTGGCTAAAAACTGCTGGACATGAGCTTTCTACATGAACCAGAAAGATTCATATCTCTTAAAATTACTGAAGTTAATCATGATGAGTAGCTAAATAGTTTGAAAAGGAAAACAAATATATTACAAAATGAAAAGTTCAAAATTCACAGCTCCACTAGAGATGGTATCAGTTTCAAACCTGAAGATAGTAACTACATGACGTAAACTCAAAGAAGAAAAAACATAATACTGCAAAATCTAAACTATGCAAGAGCTAATAGTTTAAAACAGACACGGGTAAATAAGAAACCTGTCTTTCAAGAAGTTGATTTTGAGTTCCGCTAGAAGGTGTGTCCAATCCAACCTTCCCATTACCATAAAGTTGATAGTGCAAGGGTGAGTTCACATCAGGAGAAGAAACATCCATTACTGTGTTGTTCTCATATTTGTATCTGATGAATAAACATATTATTGTTCATCAAAGTAAGGTGAGCTCATTGGAGGGAAAAAAATACAAGATAAAGCATACATATTCAAGTCAGTAAAGCAAGAATAACAAGAGTGATAGGAATGTTATGGAGGATTTTTACTGTACTAAGACAAATATGGCTTCAATCATGGCTATACCTTAACGTTTCTGCATCAGCTCTAACATCTATTTTTTCAATTTCTCTACTAATCAGTGATTTCAGTCGTAAGGTGTATGCTGATATTGCCTGGAGTAGTAGGGGAGGATTCTTCAAGCAATTCAAGATAACAGTTTTAACTTCATCAGGTACTTGTCCAGCAACATCAATGCCCAACTTGGCTGTTTCTATTTGAGGGCTTGAGAGAATACCACCCCCTTCATAAGCTGGGAAAGAGTTACGGATCCTTTCGATCATATTCACTGCAAGAGACTCACAGGCCTTCCGAATATTCCTTTCCCTTGTTGTTTCAATAAGAATGACATCCTCAGCAGATTTGGTACCCTTAACAGTTGAATAAACCGCTTCTTTATCATTACTACCAAGCAAATTGCCGACAGGTTCAACAGAATAATCAACACTTGACCTTTGTGCATCTCTCGCTTGATTAACATAATGGCATAGGCGTTTGTGATACTCTGCAAATATTTTTGCTGCTTCATCGCACTGTTGATCATAAGCCTCCAATATTACCTGCTTATGCCTGCAACAAGTGAGTATATGTAAATGCATTGCACATCTCAAGAGTTGAGATGATTTAAACCTAGTCAAATATTGTCACAAAATCCAAAATAGAAACGATCGAAATCATTCTTAATTGTCAATGCCAGTATACCAATGTTTTATAAGAGCATTTTAGGACTAAGTTCTCATGCACTGATTCTTCGTATATTTCACAATAATTTGGAAAATCAAAACTTAAGAGCATAAAATAATCTATTTCCAATATTGCAAAACAATAAGGAAATTTAAATTTCTAATAAAACTAGACAACAATAGACAATTCATCCTTGATTTCCATCTACTAGGCTTGAAATCATGGATTAGTGTTCCTAGGGAAGTGATTTCAATATATTCTTCCAGGGGAGCCTTGGGAACACAGACTTCTCTCTTTTCCTCTCTTTTTATGCACTTAAATAAAAGCAATTGTTATCAATGGAAATGATATTAATCGACGATATGTTATCTCTTTATTATCTACCAACAAATTTTCCCATAAAATCATTGCACTCAAATTCCACACCCCTTTATCAGAAAATGAATTATTGTGCTCTCCAGGAAGGCAGTAACACAAAGAATCACAGTTCTTCAAATCAACTGTACCAAGAAATCAACTTTCTCTATAAAAAAAAAAAAAACCTGTTCTTTGAACGCTCGTCAAGCATTCTCTTCCTCTCAGCCTCCTCCCTCGAAACCTCCATCATTCTAGCCCTCAAATCCTTCCTCTGCCTCCTTACCATATTCCTCAACCTCTCCACCTCTTTTGCAGCCAAATCCCTCTCCTGTAACGCTGCCTCCCTACTCTCCGCCACAGCCGCTGCATTTGAACTCTCCCCCACCACTGTCTTCTCCTTCCTTCGACCACTTCTGCTGGTACTGCTCCTACCCTCCACTTTCCCCAAATTAACCGAATTGCCACTCTCACCACCACCACCATGCACCAGAATGTTCTTCCTTATATTCTCAACCGTCTTCTCCGATTTGACTCTGTTAATCAAGAAGCTCCAAACGGGTATCATGTTCCCACGGCAAACCTTCCTGATGGAATCAATTGAAGGCAATTGGGACTTAGTGGTATAAGGACCCAACGGCCTGTACCCCATTTCCTTGTGCAGCCATTCCAATATGGCCTCAGGTTGCGCCACCGAACTCGACGAGCTCTGCATCTTGTACTCGAATCTTATGGATTCCAAGCCCTCCACGTGGATTCCCGGCTTCCTAAAACCACTACATACCCATATTTTTTTCCGCCAAACTCTGATCAAATCAAACTAATAAACTCCAAATCTCAAGCCCAAACACATAAAATTAATTTTTTAAAAAAACCCAGATATAAAATCAACAGGTTGAGCTAGATAGCTCGCGAATTGGGAAGATTAAGTAAACAATGATGAAGGGAACGAAAGCCCCAGAGAAGGAGAGGTGGAGTAAAAAGTAGGGAAAAGAAAAGCAGATCTGACAAATCCAGTGGCCGGCAAGAGAGATGAAGAGTTGTGAGACGACGACGTATTAGTATAACGAGAAAGAGAAAGAGACAGATTCAAAAATGGAGGAGGCCCCTCGCTCCCGCTTTCTGGTTTTCGTACGTTCAGCTTTTGATCAAAATACCGAAATATTGTGTAATAATACCTCCATCATTATTTACTATCATTGTTAAGATATATATAGTTATTTTATTTAATTTTGACATTTTATTTATTAATTTAATATATATGACATTATTGTTATTTAACTTAGATTCAAAAAGTCGTGGATAATTTTATAGATATGAAAGAATTATACCTGAATTGGAGTCAATCTTCAGATACATTGTCGTAATCGTGTGTGTGAGTATTAAGGGGTACCATTGGAATTTCTAAAGTGTAGCTAAAGGTTTTCGGATGGACATTGGTCTTGATGGTGTGGCATTTTGGTGTGTTAATTGACGGCTATTTTTTGTGCTCTTTGAGCATATAGTTGGGTTTGAAGCATCAAATTCTCTCATGAAGCTATACGTTGATTGGTTATTTTATGGACTGGTACACGTCGAAAAACTTGGTTGATTGGTTTCTGTAAGTGTTGATTGACTATTTGTCTCTGGCTAGGTGTTAATTTTTCATTGTGGCTCACGGTTGGGACATTGAATGTGATGCGTGGGTGTTCTGCCAAGGATTAATAGTTGGGTTTGCTACTGTCGCGAATCAGTTTAGTGTATAGACGACTTTCAAATCTATTTCAAGAAGTTGTTCTTCTCTTTTATTTCAAGTGTATTATTATTCCGTTCTTAGTTAATTGATCACTTGAGTTAGTTGTTTAATTGTCTTCGATTAAAAGTTGTTTAAAAAAATCCTCTGTCGAGGCTAACGTGAGTTGGTTGTGTTATCGAGTGTGAAAATCTTTCACGGAAAATAAGGTTCAGAGATAGTTATAATGATTTAATGGTGTTGGCTTAGTGAGGTTTTGTGTAATTCTATTGCGTTTTTGTGAAATTGATTAAGCTGGGTAAGGGCTTCGTAAACATAAACAAGGTGTGTTGAATTGCGTTAACAAATCTCGGTATTACTTAATTTGGTGCTTTTAATTTTTCTGTTATTTGTGTTTGCCAGAAACAGATCAGAAAATTTGTGAAACAACCACTTATATGGTTTTTCAATTGGTATTAGAGCAGGATCACCAAATCAGAACTTGGTAACAAGTTAGTGCAAATGCGAGTTTCGCGAACATGGCTACAAAAGATGGTGCATCGATCATCAGATCACCACAATTTGACAACTCTAACTATCCTGCATAGAAATCACGGATAAGAGTCTTCATCCAAGCTCAAGATACAAAAGCTTGACATTCGGTAGTGAATTGGGTGGACGTATCCGATAATTACTAACGATAAAAGAGATGCAGTTCAAAAAAATCCATCTGAATTGACAAGAGTCAAATAAGAAAATACATTTGGGAACTCACAAGTAATGCATGCAATTTTTAATACTGTTGATAAAGGACACTTCTCAATGATATCAGCCAGTGAATCGGCTAAAGAAGCGTAAAATGCTTTGCAAACTATTCATGAAGGGTCCAAATCTGTGATGGTGTCAAAACTACAGATGTTAGTTATGAGATTTGAAGAACTGAAGATGGATGAAAATGAGACTATTGGGATTTCATGAAAGATTGCGAGATATTGAGAATTAGGCACATCAACTCGAGAAGAAATATTTCAATCTAAAACTAGTCAAGAAGACGTTGAAAACACTACCTCCAAGATTTATTCCAAATATTGCAACAATAGAGGAGACCCACAACATTAATGATCTGTCATTGGAGAAGGTAATTGGAAATCTTACAAATTTCGAAATGAATCTTTTAAGAGGTGGGCGGGAAAGAAGCAAAGGATTGACACTACAGGTTGAAACTGAAAAAGGTGTGAATGTTGCAGAAGACGAATCTGATGAGAATGAGGATTTGGTGCTATTCACTCAAAATTTTGGTAAATTGTTGAAAAGAATAAAAAAGGACAAACCTGAGTTTAGATAACATGGTGAAAGTTCATCGAACAACAACTTCAAACAATAAACTAAAACTTAAAATGGTGAAAGGAAGGTGAAGAGAATCGAATGTCATAAGTGTCAAAGCTTCGGACATGTTTAAGTCAAATGTGTTAATACTTTGAATAAGAAAAAATGGAAACCATTTACGAGCACTTGGTGTGATAATGAATCCGAAAGTGAATATGGTAGTGAAGAAGAAATCGTTAATGGTGTTGCGTTAGTTGCTTTATACAGTAAAAATCCAATTACTTGCTTAACAGTAACTGAGAAGGAAGTAACTGCAGACGAAAAAGTGAAAAAATCGAAAAATTTTAAGAAAAACACAAACAACTCAGCTCAAGGCCTAATATCAGATTATGATATAAAAAGGAGAGTATTTACGAGACTTACAAAGCTATGTATGAAAAATGGGTGAAACGTGTAAAAAGAATAAAAGGTTGAAGGAAGAGACTCTCTCCGTGAAGAATATCATCCAAGAGTTAGAGAAGAAATTGATTTTTGCACTAGATGAGCTTGGTGAAGCTAGACTAAGATTAGTAAGTCTGAAAAGAGATTGAAAATTTTAAATGGAGGCACAGAAAAGTTAGAAAAGTTAATGAAAATCGATAAGGTTAAAGGAGATCTTTAAGACATTGGCTATAAAGGTGAGTGCTCTAAGATGAATGAGGAGAAAAATGATACGTCTAGATATGTTCGAGAAGAAGAAATATCAAGAAAGAATCGAAGATTCGTACCCACATGTCATTTTTGGGAGTTATCGGGCATATAAGGCCAAGATGTTACTAGTTACTGCAGATGTTGTTTCAAATAAGCCAAAGCCGAAAAATTCTACGTCCCTCACAAAAATCTCAACATCAACCCTTAGTAATGAAATCTACTTGGGTTAAAAAGAGTCAATTGCAAGCTCTCATGGTTTTTAAATCGATGAAGACAACTTTACAAAATGATTGATATTTTGATAATGGATGTTGGAATTACTTAACCAATTATCATAGTTGTATGGATGGTCATTTGACCTTTGGAGATGGAAAGAAGGCTTCAATGATTGGTAAAGGAACATTATGTGTAAATGGATTACCTCCTCTCAAGAATGTGCTCCACGTCGATGGACTAAAAGCTAATTTGGTGAGTATAGGCCAACTTTGTGATGATAGTTTATTAGTTAAATTTGCTAGTGATGAATGTAAGGTGCTAACTGAAAAAGAAGAATTTCTTATGAGCGGCAAGTGATCAGCCGACAATTGCTACATATTGCAAGTCATGACCACCTGTAAATCAACCACACACGACAATAACATTGATTTATGGCATCAAAAACTTGGACGTGTAAACTTTGATCTTATTAGCAAGTTGACGAAATTGGAAGCTGTGAAGAGTCTATACACAATGAACAGAGAAGGGAAATCAATTTGTAGTACGTGTCAAATGGGTAAATAGATAAGAGTGCCACACAAAAAGGTTAGACACATTACCTTATCACGCATACTTTGAATTAATTCACATAAATATGGTTGGTCCAACACAACATGATATCATTGGTGGAATGAGATATTTTTTAACTTATGTTGATAATTATTCGAGATATACTTAGATATCGTTTTTGAAAGAAAAATCATATGCTTTCAAGGCTTTTAGAAGCCTATGTGTGTAGGTCACGAATCTAAAAAATATGGTTGTATTGAGAATTCGATCAGATCATGGAAGAGAATTTGAGAATACAAGCTTTAATGACTTTTTTTATGAGTATAACATCATTTAAGAATTTCAGCACCTAAAACTCCACAACAAAATGTAGTTGCCAAAAGGAAAATAGAAAACTTCAAGAAATGGCCAGATCTATGTTGAATGAAGAAAATTGTCTATGTGATTTTTGGCTTAAACAGTTAATACAACATTCTACATATGTAACAAAGTTTATCTTCGAAGCATCTTGAACAAGACATCCTATGAACTCTGGAAGGGAAAGAAACCAGATATGAGTTACTTGCATGTTTTTTACAGTAAGTGCTACATTCTTAAAGATCAGAGCAACACAAAAAATTCGATAGTAAAAATGATGAAGGAATCTTCATTGGTTATTCAACTCATAGTAAAGCTTACCAAGTGTATAATCAAATAACCAAAAAAGTGCTAGAGTCCATAAATGTTGTGATAGATGACGTAGGCAGAAGAAAATCTACATAATCGACTCTCCAAACTAGCTCATACAAGCAACAAGGCAAGATTGAAAAATTGTCCAAATCTGTAGTTAGTTTCTGATGAGAAAGTAATTGCACGAATTGAAGAGCTGTCAGTTACTTCAAATGATGAATCAACCTAAATACTTGACACAGAAATTGTTCCTTTAAATATTCAAAACTCGAGAGAAGTTGATTTGAATTGGGATTCTCCCTCTCGAATAAGAGGAAGTCATCCAGTAGAGAATGCCATTGGAGATTGTCAATGAAAGAATAAAAACAAGCGAAAGAAAAAGGGTTGATTATTGAGAGCTTGTGGGTTATTTATGCTACATCTCTTCTTTCGAGCCAAAGAATGTCAAAGAAGCTCTTCAAGGTGAGTTATGGACAGCAGCTATGCAAGATGAATTGATTCAATTTGTAAGGAATGATGTATGGGAATTGGTGTCAAGACCATTAGATATTAATGTGATTAGAACAAAATGGGTGTTTAGAAATAAAACAGATGAAAAAGGTCATGTAATCAGAAATAAAGCAAGGTTAGTAGCTCAGGGATATTCTTAGGTTGAAGGAATAGACTTTGATGAAACCTTTACACCGGTTTTGAGTCTATCAAACTATTATTGGGTATAGCATGCGTGTAAGGGTTTAAGCTTTATCAGATGGATGTAAAGATGTCTTATCTGAATGGATTCATATAGAAAGAAGTGTATGTCGAGCAGCTAAAAGGATTTATTGATTCAACCTATATAAACCATGTTTTTAAGCTAAAGAAAGCTCTTTACGATCTTAAACAAGCACCGAGGGCTTGGTACGAAAGACTCACACAATATCTTATCAAGCAAGAATATGAACGAGTTAATGTTGACAAAATTTTGTTTTTCAAAAAGGTTAGATCTAACTTGGTAATTGCTCAAATCTACATTGATGACATTTTTTTTAGTTATACTCATTTGAAAATGGTAGATGAATTTCTTAAATTAATGACATCTGAATTTGAAATGAGCATGGTAGGTGAACTAAATTTCTTTTTGGGTGTGCAAATTTAAAAAGTGAAGGACGGAACTTTTGTTTCACAAACCAAATATGCCAAGAGTTTAATAATGAAGTTTAGTCTTGAGAATGCCAAACATGCAAGAACACCTATGAGTGTCTCAATGAAGCTAAATAGAGATGAGAATGGTAAAAGTGTTAATGTCAGTTTATAGCAGAGCATGATAGGAAGTTTATTGTATTTGACTGCAAGTAGGCTGGATATTTGTTATAACGTCGGTGTATGTGCTCGCTATCAAGCTAGTCCGAAAGAAACAGATCTGATGGCTATCAAGAGGATTATCAGGTATGTAAGTGGAACATCTAATTTTGGAATATGATAGACTTCTGACTCCACGTCTTATCTAGTTGGATATAGTGATGCGGATTGGGCTGAAAACTTAGACGATTGGAAAAGCACTTCAGGAGGTTGTTTCTTCTTAGGAAACAATTTGATCTTTTGCTATAGCAAGAACATAATTCTATTTCACTATCGACCGTAGAGGCTGAATATATCATTACTATTAGTTATTGTTCATAACTTCTTTGGATGAAATAGATGTTAAAAGATTACGAGATTGATTAGAATGTGTTGACAATCTTATGCGATAACAAGAGTGCTATAGACATCTCAAAGAATCATATTCAGCATTCAAGGACAAAGCACATCAATCTGAGGTACCACTTTATTCAAGAGCTTGTGGAAAGCAAAATAGTCACTTTGTCACATGTATCTACGAAAAAATCAGCTGGTAGATATCTTTATGAAACCTCTTGATGTAGTAAGGTTTGAACTTCTTCGAGGGCTTTGGGACTTTGTGTTTCACATTATTGATGTATTATTTCCTATAAAAAAATGAAACGTTGCTTTTTCATCCAAAGGATTCAAAATCCCTAAATGCTCTATCTATTGTCACCTGCGCCCCTCACCCCCTTCTCATATCTGTCAACTCTCAAGCTCCCAAGCACTCACATGGTTGTATTGAAGGCTTCTTCACCATAGGATTAACATTTACGTCAGATTTAAGGAACATCACCATTAAAGCCTCGTCCCCATCTCATCTCTGTCGGGTCTCATGCTCCCAAGTACCCACGTAATTGTATTGAAGACTTCTCTATCGTGGTTTTAGCATTTATGTGGGATCTGTGGAACTTCATTAAAGACTCATTTTTCTCTCTACGATATTGCTCCTTTTCACTTAATGGTAGCTCCATTTATTGATTTTGTTTGGGTCTCTACTGTTTTTCTGATAAGATGAGAAAGAACAAAGAGAAATTGTCCTCTTCAGTGTTAGAAAAGAAAACAACAGCTCCATCATGTCGTTCAAGTTGATTAATGCTCAACCTGGCACACGGAAGGAGACTCACCGACGTTGGTTTGTCTTTGGCTACTCCTATTAATATTCCCAACACTACTTCTATTAGGGAAAGAGTACTAGATCCATATGATGACGTTGATCGGTCATATTATTCATAGTTGAAGACTCTACTTTAGATTCCGATGAGACTCCCGCAGCAGTTGCTCCACCGATTGTGCCTCCTACAACTCCTAAAAAGTGTACAAAGGAGCGAGCTTGGAAAATAGTTCGACTATCTCGACGCATTTCTTCTGTCTGCCTGATAGTGAATAATGCGATTCCTTTCAAGTTTTACTCCTCCGTGATTGAACAGGATGCGAGACTCTCAACATTGTCGGGTTTGTTCTTGACCGTCCATTCAATTTAGAGATTTTCAACAATATGGACTGGACACTTTATTATTAGAGAGGCATTTACTGCAAGTCTCACCACTTTCGAAGCACTATGACTTAGATCTAGTAAAAGAATTTTACTACAATTTAACTAGTGATATTCTAAATAAGATTGCTTTGAGTTATAGATCAGTATATGTGCGGGGTTAGGTAGTCCGTTTTGATGCTAATCGTTTGAATTTGTTTATCGGATTTGATAATTTGATTGGTAATCAACTTTATGATGATAATTAGAATGTGTCAAATGATTTAATTGCTACGATATTGACTGTGAAAATTTGATTGGATGGTCATCTAGCTTTATGCTTCGTTCATCAATGCTTAAACAAAAGTATTTCGTGCTTTTTAAGTTAGTAGTGACCAATTGGAAACCAAGCACACATATTGTCTCTTTCTACTTGGCATAAGTCAAATTGATTTAAGCGATTAGTACTGGGGTGCGATTCAATCTTGGAGGTCTCATTATCGAAGCTATGTTGGCCATTGAGAGTAAGCCGCATTCTTTATTATACTTTCCATGCCTAATCTCTCAATTTTTTGTATGCAGCTGACGTTCCCATGATGGAGTTAAGTATACTTAAGTTGGTGTCCTTGATAAATATCTTTCCAAGGATTTTAAGGCAATTACGGGTAATGGATTTGACTTACACCACATCTGGCCCCACGAATGGCTCAGGGACAACTTCTGTCAATTCTCATGCAGCTCTCTTTATTGAAATTGAGAGTATTGAAGGCATTATTCAAGTGGAAAGTGACACTCTTCATCACTTAATGTTGGACCTCGAACCTTGAGTGACAATTTGATTTAGTCATAGGAATGATTCAAG
>JANIJH010000001.1:48197133-48217970 GCA_024520975.1 Erythroxylum areolatum | reverse complement strand
TCGATTGGCTGCGATTCGTTCGCTTCCGCTTTTCGCCCTTATCCGACCTTCGCTTTTGTTTTCATCCGTTTATGTGTACCATTTGCATTTCGCCTTTCGTTCCATACTTTCGAATTCGCTTTCCGTTACTTCGTTTTTCGTTTCCATTCGATTCCGTTTTCCGTTCTGCGTTTTCCGGTTGGGATCCGGTCCCCGGATCGGGTTCCAACACTTAAAGTAGCGAGTTCTATGATTTATCGGAGCTCCTTGAGTTCTTTGGCATATGTTGTCCCAAAGAGGGAGAAGATAAGACTTGAATTGAAGTTATGTTTGATTTGTTTATGTTTTATTGGAACTTCGATTGAGGGGGAGCATTGTGAATTCAATATTCATATGTCCAATTATGTTATTTAGGAGGAGATTAACAGTTGTGACAAAATTGTCAAAAAGGGGAAGATTGCTAAGATATATAGTAAACACCTTTGTATTTAGTTTTGGCATTTTATTTATTAATTGGACATATAAGATATTATTATTGGTATAGCATGCGTGAAAGGGTTTAAGTTTTATCAGATGGATGTAAAGATTGCTTTTCTAAATGGGTTCATACAGAAAGAAGTGTATGTCGAGCAGTCAAAAGAATTTATTGATTCAGCCCATACAAACCATGTTTTTAAGCTAAAAAAAGCTCTTTACGATCTTAAATAAGCACCGAGGGCTTGGTACAAAATACTCACACAATATCTTATCAAGCAAGGGTATGAACGAGTTAATGTTGACAAAATTTTGTTTATCAAAAAGGTTAGATCTAACTTGGTAATTGCTCAAATCTACATTGATGACATTTTTTTTAGTTCTACTTATTTGAAAATGGTTGATGAATTTCTTGAATTAATGACATCTGAATTTGAAATGAGCATGTTAGGTGAACTAAATTTCTTTTTGGGTGTGCAAATTAAAAAAGTGAAGGACGGAACTTTTGTTTCATAAACCAAATATGCCAAGAGTTTAATAATGAAGTTCAGTCTTGAGAATGCCAGACATGCAAGAACACCTATGAGTGTCTCAATGAATCTAAATAGAGATGAGAATGGTAAAAGTGTTAATGTCAGTTTATAGCGGAGCATGATAGGAAGCTTATTGTATTTGACTGCAAGTAGGCCAGATATTTGTTATAGCGACGGTGTATGTGCTCGTTATCAAGCTAGTCCGAAAGAAACACTTATGATAGCTATTAAAAGGATTATCAGGTATGTAAGCGGAACATCTAATTTAGAAATATGATAGACATCTAACTTGACATCTTATCTAGCTGGATATAGTGATGAGGATTGGGCTGAAAACTTAGACGATTGGAAAAGCACTTCAGGAGGTTGTTTCTTCTTAGGAAACAATTTGATCTCTTGCTATAGCAAGAGCATAATTCTATTTCACTATCGACCACAGAGGCTGAATATATCATTACTGGTAGTTATTGTTCATAACTTCTTTGGATGAAATAGATGTTAGAAGATTACGAGATTGATTAGAAAGCGTTGACAATCTTATGCGATAACAAGAGTACTATAAACATCTCAAAGAAACCTGTTCAACATTTAAGGACAAAACACATCAATCTAAGGTACCACTTTATTCGAGAGCTTGTGGAAAGCAAAATAGTCAGTTTGTCACGTGTATCTACAGAAAAGCAGTTGGCAGATATCTTTATGAAACTTCTTAATACAGTAAGGTTTGAACTTCTTCGAAGGCTTTGGAACTTTGTGTTTTACATTATTGATGTATTATTTCATATTAAAACAACGAAACATTGCATTTTCATCTAAGGGATTCAAAATCCCTAAGTGCTCTTTCTATTATCCCCTGCGCCCCTCACCCTCTTCTCATATCTATCAACTCTCAAGCTCCCAAGCACTCACATGGTTGTATTTAAGGTTTCTTCACTATAGGAATAACATTTATGTCAGATTTAAGGAACACCACCATTGAAGCCTCATCCCCTTCTCATCTTTATCGGGTCTCACGCTCCCAAGTACTCACGTAATTGTATTGAAGACTTCTCTATCGTGGACTTAGCATTTGTGTGGAATCTGTGGAACTTAATTAAAGATTCATTTTTCTCTCTACGATACCGCTCCTTTTCACTTCACAGTAGCTCCATTTATTGATTTTGTTTGGGTTTCTGTTGTTTTCATGATAATATGAGCAAGAACAAAGAGAAAATGTCATCTTCAGTGTTAGAAAAGAAAACAGCAGCTCCATCATGTTGTTTAAGTTGATTAATGCTCAACCTGACACACGGAAGGAGACTCACAGGGCTGGTTCGTCTTCGGCTACTCCTATTGATATTCCCAACAGTACTTCTATTAGGGAAAGAGTATTAGATCCATATGATGATGTTGGTCGGGTCATATTATCCATAGTTGAAGACTCTACTTTAGATTCCGATGAGACTCTCGCAGCAGCTACTCCACCGACTGCGCCTCCTACAGCTCCTAAAAAGCGTACAAAGGAGCAGGCTTGGAAAACAATCCAACCATCTCAACGCATTTCTTCTATCTGTCTAATAGTGAATAATGCGATTCCTTTCAAGTTTTACTCCTCCGTGGCTGATCAGGATGGGCGACTCTCATCACTGTCGGGTTCGTTCTCGACCGTCCATTCAATTTAGAGATTTTAAACAACATGGACTGGACACTTTATTATCAGAGAGACATTTACTGCAAGTCTCACTACTTTCGAAGCATTATGACTCATATATGGTAAAAGAATTTTACTGTAATTTAACTAGTGATATTCTAAATAATACTGCTTTGAGTTATAAATCAGTATATGTGCGGGGTTAGGTGGTCCATTTTGATGTTAATCGTTTGAATTTGTTTATGGGATTTGATAATTTGATTGGTAATCAACTTTATGATGATGATTGGAGTGTGTCAAATGATTCAATTGCTACGGTATTAACTGGTGAAAATTTGATTGGATGGTCGTCTAGCTTCATGCTTCGTTCTTTAATGCTTACCCAAAAGTATTTCGTGCTTTTTAAGTTAGTAGTGACCAACTGGATGTCGAGCATACATGTTGTCTCTTTTTACTTGGCGCAGGCCAAATTGATTTATGCGATCAATAATGGGGTTCGATTCAATCTTGGAGGTCTCATTATTGAAGCTATGTTAGCCATTGAGAGTAAGCCGCATTCTTTATTATACTTTTCATGCCTAATCTCTCAATTTTTATATGCAAATGACGTTCCCACGATAGAGTCGAGTATACTTGAGTTGGTGTCCTTGATAAATATCTCTCCAAGGATTTTCAGGCAACCATAGGTAGTGAATTTGCTTTACACCACATCTGGCCCCTCGGATGGCTTGGGGATAACTTCTGTCAATCCTCATGTAGCTCTCTTTATTGAAATTGAGAAGATTGAAGGCATTATTTAATTGGCAAGTGACGCTCTTCATCACTTAAAACAGCGAGTTCTCTGATTTACCGGAGCTCCTTGAGTTCCTCTTTTTGGCATATGTTGTCCCGAAGGGGGAGAAGATAAGACTTGAACTGAAGTTATGTTTGATTTATTTCCTTAAACTAAAGTTATATTTGATTTATTTCAGTTGTGTTTGATTTATTTGTGTTTTATTGGATCTTCGATTGAAGGGGAGCATTGTGAATTCAATATTCATATGTCCAGTTATGTTACTTAGGGGGAGATTAACAGTTGTGACAAAATTGTCAAAAAGGGAAAGATTGTTAAGATATAAAGTATATACCTTTGTATTTAGTTTTGACATTTTATTTATTAATTGGACATATAAGATATTATTGTTGTTTGACTTGGATTAAAAAAACTACAGTAGATAATCCTATAATTGTGAAACAATTATATTTTGAACTGGAGTCTATCTTCAGACATATTGTAGTGATCACGTGTGTGAGAGTTGAGGGATATCACTGGAATTTATAAAGTGTGGCTAAGAGTTTTCAGGCGGATATTGGTCTTGGTGGTGTGGCATTTTGGTGTGTTAATTGACGACTATCTTTAGTTCTCTTTAAGCATACAGCTGGGTTTGAAGCATCGAATTCTCTCGTGAAGCTGTATGTTGATTGGTTGTTCTATGAATTGGTACACGTTGAAAAACTTGGCTAATTGGTTGCTATAAGTGTTGATCGACTATTTGTCTTGGTTGGGTGTTGATTTTTCATTGTGGCTCACGATTGAGACATTGAATGTGGTGCGTAGGTGTTTTGCCAAGGATTAATAGTTACGTGTGCTATTACCGTGAATTAGTTTAGTGTGTAGACAACCTTCAAATCTATTTCGGAAAGTTGTTCTTCTTTTTTATCTCAAGTGTATTATTGTTTTGATCTTAGTTGATTGATCACTTGAGTTGGTTGTTTAATTGTTTTCAATTAAAAGTTGTTTAGAAAAATCTTTTGTCGAGGTTAACAAGATTCGATTATGTTATTGGGTGTGAAAATCTTTAACGTAAAGTGAGGTTAAGAGATAATTACAAGAATTGAGTGATATTGGCTTAGTGAGGCCTTGTATAAATCTATTGCAGTTTTGTGAAATTTATTAAGCTGTGTGAAGATCCTGTAGATGCATATAAGGTGTATCGAATTGCGTTAACAAATTTCAATATCACTTAATTTGGTGCTTTTAATTTTTTTGTTATTTGTGTTTATCATAAACAGATCAAAAGTTTACGAAATAACCGCTTATACAGTTTGTCAATTATTATTTAAGTTAACATGTCAGGTCTGAGATTTAATAATTATTTTAAAAAACAACATTTTAAAAAAAATGACAAAAATTTTTATTTTTAATTTAAAAAATAAAAAGTGAGTATATCTCAAGCTCAAGCTCAAGCTGTCCTCGATCTAATCAAACATTGAGCCAAACTCATTTCAAAACTCGATGAAACCATAGTTGACGTGTTGAATTTAGTTTGAAAAAGCCTGGACCCAAACCCTATTACCATGTCTATAAATTGTATAGAATTTAATGGCACTTACATTAAAAATGTCTTTTAACATTTTATATATTGCCTTAAATATATAATTGGTCAACTAATAAATTCTTCCAAAGTATAACTAATTACTTTATAAATATATTAATTATGGTCTCTTTTTGGTGATCAATAAACAAAATTTCATACTACAAAATAATCCATCTAAAGTAGAAACGAATTAGCAATATATGATTTAATATTGAGCTCAAATTCGTTTTTCTAAATATTTACGAGTTTAAATTCTTAAAAAAGAGGAAATATTAGCACATTTAAAACACTATTTTTTCAATGTGTACATAAGAATTAATTTTATTATTAAATGTTCCTATCTTACCGTACATTATCATCCTTATCTTACAGATAAAATTATGATAAAACTCTCGATTAGTGTATAATAATTAATAAGGTTACGTCCTAACTCTGCATTCGATAAGTCAGTCTTAGCAACTATCTTCTAGTTACATCTAATCAGTAAATAGGCAAATGAAAAGGCCAACGAAAAGGTCAACAAGTAATCCATTTTTTCTTTTTTTTCTCTCTTTAAAATGTCATCATCAATAAAATTAAATTACAGAATTGGTCATATGATAAAAACAATATCTATACTCTTGACTCGATCTAGACTTAAAAGATAGGGATACTATGTTTTAAATTTTCATAAATTTATAGTTTTTTTTAATAAATTCCTAATTTTTAAAAACAATCCGATTAAAAATATAATATTTTATTGATATAATTAACTGAATTATCATACATCAGTAAAATAAAAACACAATTAACGTTTTAAATTGGATTATTAAGATTTTAAAATATTATTCACTTGATTGAAATTTTTAAAAAATTTGACACGCAATAAAAAAATCAAAAAATTGATATTTTGGAAAACAAGTTCGATTTCTAAATATGTATCAACTAAATCAGTTGCTCTGATCAAGTGAAAATTCTATAAATTTTAAAATATTTGATAGATTTGAACATCGTGACTGTAATAACTAAAACAAATTATAACGATTAGTCTCGTGTTTGATTGAACTGTAGACCGAATTCAATCTTGTTTACTGTAATCCCAAATAGAAATAATGTGATAATTTGGTGCATTAAGTAACTAAATGCATTTGGTGTGGTTGTGACATAATATGAGAATTTATTATTGACCACAGTTGACCTTTGTTGCTCTTCACTTTTATCACATCATCTTTATAAGCATCATTGAATGGACCACTCAACTAATCCCAAACTTGTGTTCAACTAATTGGGTACAGCTATCAAACACTTCCTGTTCCAAATGACAAGTCTCATTTTGGGATCCTTTAGTCTATTGTTCGATACTGCTTCTTAATTTCCTTATAATTACCATTATAAATAATGCACTATAATTTATATATACAGATACAAATAAAACATTGATACTTGTTAATATTAAATCTTATTTTAAATCTATAAGATGGTCTATTAATTTTAATGTTAATAAATTGTAGCTTTAATTTTAATTAAATATAATCTAAAATTTGATTTAATAGCTTTACTAATTGAAGACGATACAAATATTTTATTTTTAAACATATTAACTATTATATAAATATTTAAATATAAAATATTTTCTAATTTAACCTTTCAAAATTCATAATTTATCATGGTGACCCAAATATTTTCAATAATTAATCATCTATTAATGTGTTTTTATCATTGCTAACAAGTAAGAATATTCATACTTTGCAAAATAGGAAGCTAACTTGACCCATTTGAAGCAATGAATACATCAAAATTGACATTTATTTCTCAAACCTCATTCTTGTTATGATCAAGTAATCTACAACTTAGGTGGAATCAAGTATATGATTAAGTTAAACCATTCAATTAAGTTGAAAATGTGAATGAGATGAAGGTGTTATTTAGTTTTGTTTTGAAATACTTTGGTAAAGTTATATAATTATATGATTAATATTTGAGTATTGTGAATTTCATTTATTTTTCATGGAGAGTATAAATGTACTTTTTGTAAGGAATGTTCAATTGATTGAATTTATTGTTTAATTTTAAATTATTTTATTGCCAACCATTTTATTCGTAATTTATAATTAAGTAAATTGTTATATTAACAAAATTTATAATAAAAAAGTAAAAGAATCGAATTTTAAGAACGTGAAAAGTAAAATTAAGATTAACAAAAAGATTCAAGTTTTGTCATATCTACGATTAATGAATTTAACTCAAGTTAAATTAAATTTCAAATCAAGTTCGATTTTTTTTAAAATATTGAGTTTTAAGTCAAACTCAATTATTTTCTTTAGATTTCAATTTGAACTGCACGATTAAACCCTTTTTAAATTCGACCTTAAACTTAACTTAGAACTCAAATTTTCTTTTACGTACAAAATAAGGTCATTTTATATGTATAACAAAACATTATCTTTTGTGTATTGATAAATGGTTACTTTCAACCATGTAGAAATACAATTAAATATGGCTTCAAGCTAAAAGAATTTGGCTTGAGACCAACCCGATCTATTACCATTTTTTAGTTAAATAATTTCATTATATTCAATGTCATTTAGACTTGACTTAAGTCAATCTAAATAAAACAATATAGTTCTATTAAATAACTAAAGAATCACTCAAACAAAATAATAACAATGTAAGCGAATTTCATGCCATACCTAAACTAAAAAACTCAAATTCAATTAAATTTTAAATTATATCAAAATTAGAAAATATTTGAGTTGAATATGAACTATTTGATTCATTGTTATCTCTAATCATATAAAAAAATGTTATATAATGAAACATAACGAAGGAAGATAACGAGTATCGAGTTTGAAATACTCAAGCTTGTGTTCGAATTTGAGTTCGAGTTGAGCCAATCTATTTTTTATTTTTAAAAATAAAATATCAATTTTAAAATAATATTATTTTATTTATATTTTTTACGCTTTAAGTCCTAACTTGAAAAATTAAATAAAAAGTTCAAAACTCAGAAATTCAGTCAACTTAAGTTGGGTCGAACTATGGTACGTTGCCCTGTCTAAACATAAGAACCATTAGTAGTTTATTGCATTGAGCAAATATTTATGAAGAAAAGGACATAAAAGTCGATAGGAATCATAAAGTAAACAAAAGACCATAAAAACTAAAATAAAAATAGTGTTAAAAAAAAGTAGATTGATGGTCTCACCCCACCCACCACCATTGCAGCAGACAGAGAGAGAGAGACGGCAGCTTTAAACTCGCGCATTCATGGCTTTTGTCTTTGATATATATTAAATCCCATTATGGAATTCTCCATCTCTCTCTTTCTCTCTCTCTCGCTGTCTTAAACACCGAGGTTTTGGGTTGGTGATTCTCTCAGTTACTCTTGTGTTTCTTCTTTATCTCTGTGGTTCTCAACAGCCACTGTAATCACACCGACCGCTGTCCAGGTACTTAACCTTGTTTGTTTCATTCTCAATTTGTTTGTCTTTGTCGCGCTAAAGGATGCTTTCAAATGGGGTTTCTCTCGTTTCGTAATCCATAGGAATTTCCGGGGCGTTCTTTTGATTTTCTGTTGACTTTTACCCTTTTTTTCCTCCTGGGAATAAGACAGAATTTATGGCTTGCGGAGTGTCTTCTTTTGGTTTTCCCCCAAGATCAAATTTTGATCACTAGAAAGTGTTGCTCTTCACTGAAGAAAAGAACCCTTTTCTTGATTTTGGAGGAAAGCCTTAACAATGGATGAAAATTTTTTCAATTCGAAAGGGAGTTGATTTGAGGAAATAAAGTCATCAACTTCATGCACAAGTTACCGATTGTCGCAGAATACGATGATATGCCACTCTATTTGTCAGTGAATGTGGAATGCTAAGCTGATCGTGCAATTACAGCTTGAGTTGGTCTACTTGAAATAAATTTTGATGCCTGTGCTGTCTTTTCTTGATTGTTTTTATGTGGTATACGGAAAAAATAAGAGCTCTGATCATACTCTTCTTACTTTGCGAGATGGGTGGTTTGTTGCTTCTTATGTCACCGTATAGAATTTCTTTTTCTCATTGTGTTACCTTCGTCAGATGGATGGTTCCTTGTTCCTTAGCTCAGGAGTTTTTCTTTATGGATATCTCGAACTATACATTGGACTAATATTTCATTTATTCTTTTCTAATTTTTAGGTGGAGAATATCTATACAAACTGCCCAGCCAGATAAAGAAGCACTTGGCATTTTAAAACTACAGAGGGAGGTTACTGGTTTGCGGGGACCTTCTGCTTGCTTAGAGCTTTCTCTCATTCTCATTGTTTTGTTATATGGAACAATTTTGATGCTTTTTACTTGGTGGAGTTAGCTTGTGGAGGAGAGTGGAGAACACTTGTCGAAGACTTTAAGTTAGAAAAAGGGGTTTTTGAGCTGACATGGGTGCTGTTTGTTGCTGCTTGCCTGCTGGGGATTTTGATGATTACATGAACCCTAACAGTTCTGTATATAGAAATTGCATGTGTCTCAGCTGTTTCATCCAAAATTTTCTAGATGTGGTATGTATAGTTTTCCTTTTTGTTGTGCCCCTTCCCATGACTGCCCACTTTTTATTTTTTTCCCCCCTTTCCTGTGAAAATTTGTTTTTCTTGATCGATAGAATAACAATTAGATTTTATGCAGTGTCTTATAAATTACTAGCTTCCTATTGCATATGGAGACTATTGTCATTGACCAAGTTTCCTGTGTATCTTTCCATGCGCAACTAAGCATGCATGGAGATTCTTTAGGCATTTTAGCCAACAATTAATAGCCTGGATATGGTGATCACATTGTAACAGAATAGCTTTAGGAAACACAAGATTTTGTGCTTCTATTCTTGCTTTTGGGTTCAAAATGAAAATACCTGAGAGACTATAGTATCAGTATGTTTTATAAATAAAGAAGGAAATACCTATTCTGGCATTTGGATTTGATCTGGCCTATTCAGCTTAAGATACCAAACAAGTTTGATACAGTAAAAAATCAATGAGTTTGTCACTGGTTGGGAGGGTGTTTGCTACCAAGCTAATCATCCTGTGGAATTGGGACACAGTTATATAAAATCAAAATTGTATGTTATAGCATCTGTCCTAGTTTAGAGGCCTGGGCATCTTTGCGCGTGATTTTACATGTTCTGTAAATTTAGTGCAAAATTTTATGTCAGACTACATCGTATTGATTTTCAGGGGAAATATTATTTATGAAAATCTTTGTGATGAATTCCAACTATGTCTACCTTGTCTTTGTTTCTTCATTGCTTGCAGTATTCTTTGCTTTTTCGGAGAGGGGAAATGCATTCTGTCCCTTCATCAATTCAGGGGGCGGCATCTATAAGTTCTGCATCGCTTGACAATTCACTTTCTGACATGTATCGTTCACCTCCAAGACCCTTACCTTATGATGTCGACCCCAGATACTTCCGCCTACGTGATGGTCTGGTTTCCAGGCGTGAAAAGGGTTCAAGTCATTCACATGAAGAAACAGAACCATTAAGAAGCGAGAATGGTGCTGATTCAGAGTCCCTGAACACAGGAGACAAATGGAATGCATCCTGTGAAGAAGGGTCGAAAGAACATCTCATTAAATGTTCATTGAAACTCTCTGCTAAATCAACAGTTGGGATGGGGTATATATATTCATCTTCGGAAGATGAGGATGTCTGTCCAACATGTCTTGAAGGTAATATTTTTATTGAAGCTTTAACTGATTTCCAGGCTTAAAGTCAGTTTATGGTAACAACTTTTGTTGCTAAGAGTGCTTGATTACATGTTCTGGAGTTAAAAGTTTTACCTTTACTTGATACTTGCTTATTAAAGTAACTTATAGCAACAACGATATTATTCATCATCAGTAGATATGTCTGTCCAACATGTCCTGAAACTAACATTTTTATTATCCCCATGTCCACTTCCCAGACATAAGAAATGAAAATGGAGATTGGTGTATTTTTATGAAAAGATTAAATATCAATCGGCTCGTCAGTAACTAAGCTAGCTGTAGTAAGTGTCTGCAAATTTCACAAAAAAGGAGAGCATATTAAATGATGGAATGGGAATGATACAAAAACTGTCACTTAAATCTCTAAGCTCAGTAAGTGTGGACCTAAATCCTGCAGTATTTCATTCTTTCCAAAAGGTGAAATCTCGTGGAAATTTTCATTTGACAGCCATGTAAGCTAAATGAATGTAGAATTCTGTTGAATACAGGCTTCTTTACCAATCTGTTGTGGTCTTATATTGGCCAGTCGTCGGGACACTATAAGCCTTTCCTTGGTATCTAAATGAATGTTCATCAATAAAGCAATATTGTTATTCCTTAGTTCTTGGAGTAAATTGCAAAATTTCTCAGCTGAGTTTTAAATTGAATAACATTATCATTTCTACTTTAATGTGCAGAATATACTCCAGAGAACCCCAAGATAATGACAAAATGCTCTCATCATTTCCACCTTGGTTGCATTTACGAGTGGATGGAGAGAAGTGACAGCTGCCCACTCTGCGGCAAGGTAACCCTTTTAGTTGGTTCTTTGAGAGCTCGTTTACTATTACTCTGCGGCGAGGAAAACTAGGTTTTCTAGCTTTTTCTCTCTGGCTTTAAGACAGAATCATTTTCTATGATCGGTTATGTTGAGTAACTATGGGTATGGAAAATTCTCTTAATTCTCTTCCCGCGCATGAGTATTGTCATATTTATTCAACAATTTGCGTAAGAGTTCCTTACTTCCGGAATTTTGTGTATATTGATATCCACATAGTATTCTATCACTCTTCAGAAAAAATCATGACTACTATCAACATAACATTGCATTATTACTCTTGGAAAAAATGTTTACTACCACTGCAGAAAACTGTAGAATAGGAAACACTAGGCCTCCATATGTCTCTGGTACATTTCATATCAAAATCTTCTGATGGCTATCATACTCATTCACAATTTGGTCAGCCAATCTAAGGCATACTGATGCAGACGCATGAGCTTGACTCGTGAAAGTTTCATGAGCCTTTTAGGTAATGTAACATTGGGCCAAATCTAGGACTAGATTAATTGGACTGATGCATTGCAGTTCGCATCTGAAGAGACTTGGCCGAAATTTTGCCTGTGACTTGCTAACAGTCTCTCATATATGTCCTATCTATGTCAAATCTTAAGAACATGAAATCTGTAAATCAAGAAGCTGTTTCATTCTCAATCTTGGATCATCCCCTTAACTCTTAAACTGGTTAGCTGTTTTGCTGTAAAATCTGGTTATTCGATTTTGCATTTTTTATGCTCAAGTGAAATCTGTTATCATTCTAATTTGAACCATGACACGGACATTTTCTTGGTTTACTGCTTCAGGAAATGGAATTCGATGAACCAACTTGATCGTTTACTGGACGTAAACTATAGCAACACGAGGACAGGAGAAAGAAATCCCCAGGGAGATGGGCAGGAATACTTGTGAATATTGCAGGTTAAAAAGTGTTTGGTATCTATAGTTAATATTGCAAATCTGTTCAGCACATGAATGGCTGTAAAGTACATTGCCTTCTCAATGATTTTTGGTTGAAGTTTTTGATGCACAGGAATGAAAATCTTCTTATAGTTTGGTTTACCATGTAAATAGAGCTTTGGCGTTTTGTGTTACCTCCTGAGCTTAAATCTCCTGTTGACTATTATATGGCATTTTGGAGTATCGCTTGGCCTAATAATCCCCTCCATAACATGTTTTCTTGACTGGAATTGCCTTCTTAGATGTGAATATTGAGTAAAATTATTAAGTTTGCCTAACTTTAACTAATGATGTTTTGGAAAATTAAAACTTAATGCAATTATTTTGTTCTTAATAAAATTAGAACGTTTGTATATCAAGTAATGTGCATTTATAATATAGGTCCTTTTTTATTTAAAGATAGAAATTACAGCAAAAACTGATATTAAGTTTTATAGATAGATAAATATTACTAATTTATACCGGTGCAGTACACAAACACTAAGATAAAGTAATATTCTAAGTACAAGGGAAATATAAAGAGGAAAGTTGGCTTTTGTGATGCTTATGTATATCATAACAAGAGGAATACATGTAAAAACAAACTTGTAAACATTAAGATCATTGATAGAGTGAGAATTAGTAAGTGAAACTATTTTGCTGCAACTTCGAAAGCTCTCTCGAAAACTGCTGTAGGCTGGCCACCACTCAGCTTCTGTTTCCCATTTATCTGTTTGAAACACAGTTACTGTTAGAATTCAACTGTAAGATCATAAAAGGCCAGATACTTTTGTCACATACCACATAGTATGGTACACCATTAATGCCCTCAGAGTACTTGTGTAGCTCCTCAGTAACCTTCAATGGATTCAGAAATAGAATGTTCAGGTAGAAAACTTGACGTTTCATTGTTGAGAACGTCGAAAGAAATTTTCCAATTTAATATCATGCAAAAGAATCATATTGCAGGAAAAAAAACGCAGTAAAAGGACAAATACTGAAAAATGGTTGCCTCACGGGGGTGGATCAAATGGTGGTAGGAGGTTCCCAGAAGAATCTGAAAACTAAAAGGTCGACGGTTTGAGTCATGGTTTCGCGACTCACTTAAAAGACCTTTATGTGTGGCTGACCAAGAGCAGAGACACAGTGAACCTATTAATAACCGTTGTAAAAAAATTCTTGCCAACGTAAAGATGGATACTTCACCAATTGCCCAAACAGATTAATGGGATAAACTTTCTCCAAGAACTCAAAGTTATAATCTTTGAATCTTGACAAGTACTGAAGCATAGCAAAAAAGAAGCAAGAGAAAAAGTTAAAAAAACTTGAGAAAAGAACAGACCTCCTTGACTCCATTATTTGGATCTTCAAGAAACTCAGCTGCCCCCTCTATCCCAACCTTCTTAGCACATTCCACAAGAAATTCCCTGTATTGATCAAATTGTGAAATATTAGAGTTTTCATAATGACGAAAACTTTTGAGTCTGTGCTGAAAGATGCCAGATTGTTTGTTTGACTTAATCAGTCAACCTTTGTCGTTTAAATTGCAAATTCATACCATGCATTTAGGCTTGGCAAAAAGGGTTGGGGGTACCTGACCCAAAACCAGTCAAGCCGACCAAAACCAGGCCGACCAGGCCCAAACCTGAGTTTTTGTCTGGGCTCTAATCGGGCTTGAGCTTTATAGGTTGACTCGAAGTCCGATCAAAATCTTGCTCATGCTTGCTTTCTTGAGGTTTGATCGGACTTCAGGCCTATCATCCCTCATAAAAACCTTGGTAATTAGTTCTATTCAAACTTGCTTGTTATGAACTACTGATTTCCAATTGATTAGATATTGCAAACAGATAATCTTGCTGGTTTCACAAAAGTCAATATTTATAGTACACTGGTTCCAAATAACTCTTGTATTGAGTTGAGATCTTCAAGGATCAAGCTTAACTTTTCCAGTAGGGAAAAAGAAAAGAATTTAAGAAGCAACCAGTTAGGCAGTGACAAGATCATGCAATTAACATGAAAAAGTGCACTAAAAGAATCACAACTCATATGGATACTTACTTATCACCAATATATTTAGCCTGTGTGAAGTAACCAAAGAACAGCTCCTCTGCAAGTTTATGTTGCTTATCAAGATCCTGTTGGCCAGCAAAATATAGAATCCTGTGGCTGTCAAGAGTGTTTCCACTGTGCATAGCAAAGATCACATTAGTGATTTTCCCTTGAAAAAACTCTGAACCTTTATTCCCTAACGTAATTTTCCGTAAATGAATTCAGAACATTACGTGAGTCCAGCCATGTTGTATTCCAAGCCAAGACCCTTAAAAATCTGTAATGTTCATGATGCCTAAGTTACATATCACTGATGCCCATAAGTTTCAAAGCATACAAGGGAAATAAAAGGGAACAGAAACGATTAATACCTCCCCCATTCGAGCCAGCATTCCATCGACTCGAGATCCAAACTTTTCCCTATAGAACTGTAGCTTATCAACACCTTCTTTTGGAGCAGAGGGGTCAAGAAAGAATGGGTGCCATATGATCTGCAAACACAAACTAACCAAACTTCAAACGAACCTCAAACATAGAAGCAATGGTTCGATCCTCTTTATTGTTCTTTCTCAAACCGAGATAAAAGTAAGAGAGTAGAAGAGGAGAGGACCTCAAAATCATATTTATCCTTAGATGCAGCTATAGCTTTGTCCAAATTTTTCTTCCCAACATAGCACCATGGGCATACAGTATCTGAGCTGATGTCAATTTTAATGAGCTTCTTCCCACTGCTGCTACTAACCGATTGACACATGACGCTTTGGCTTCTGCTGCCTTTCTATGCAAAGATTTTTAAGTTCAGTTCAATTCCCAAAGTATCAAAACAAGTGTTCAAAAACCTATTGAAACTTCATCAGATGAATAAGACCCATTTGCAGATGATCACTTGTCTTAGGTTTCAAAGCACATAAAAGGTGAATTTCATTGATTTCAAAATTTAGATATGCATCCAATGAAAGAAAGAACATGTTCTATTTCTCTCTATAATTCCAATTACGTTCTTCAAGACAAATAATTTGCATCTGCTTCTTATAGAGAACCTCAACCTATTCTAAGTAATCAACGAGTAACAAAAACTCGCAAATACGAAATCTTTTTGCAAGAAAGTTTCCAACTTTCAATATCTATAATCCAACAATCAAAACTGAATGCAATAGAAGGAGGGCTTAGCTCAATTTCATCATCGTCCCTCCAACAAATCCCCACTCACCAACAGGAAAAGGAAACCGTAATGAAACAGAGAGCCTAAACAAGAGACAGAAAGGTGTACCTGGTAGAAAAACAAAGAACGTGATCCTTTGGGGAGAGATAACAATGGCATTGTGAATGGGAACCTGGAAAGGTCTTGGCTTTTCTACTTGATGATGACGACGATGACGTTGACATTCTATCTTCGACCATTCACCTAACCTTTACCAAATTATAAAAATGGAAACTTGAATCTGAATTGGTCATCTTGTCCGGCCCAAAGTATCCAGACAGATGAGTTCAAGGGTGATTCGTATTCAAGGGTCGTCGTGTATGATTCCTATCTTCATATATCTAATCCAAACTTTGGTATAAAAAAAACTTAATTTGATACACGATCCAAATTTAAAAAGATTCAAACGTGTTGACTTCAAGTTGAATTACAACGTGTCTCAAATCAAATATGTGATTAGAGTGGACAATAACCCGAATTAGGACATCGATCCCACAGCTTACCCAACGAGTGATTTCAATCCAATTTAAAACTCGCTCAATTTCAATCTGTATGATTCTTTGACTTCGAATCCATTCAACTATGTCATTTTTATTAATCTTATTTTTGACATATTGTTTTATCTAAAAATGCATTTTTTAGCTGGTAAGAGATAAACAGTGTTTGTTTTTATTTTTGTTTTTAAATTTGAAATTTTTTTATTTATTTAAAATTTTAGTTTCTGTTTTTTGTTTCGGTTTCTTTTGGTTTTTAAAAATTATGAAAAATCATAAAAGTGATTTTTATTTCCTGTTTTTGTTTTTTTATAATATAATTATCATAATTTAAATATATATTATTTAATTATTTAATTTTTAATAAAATTATAAATAATTTAATTCAATGTTATGTTTATATATTTAACAAATTAAAATTAATTATCCATAAAATTATGAATTATTTTATTTTATTTTATTTATAATTAAATTTATAATATATAAATATTCAAATAAAATTTAATTTAACAATTAAAATATATTTCAAATAAATATTAGTTTAGTTATTAAAATAAACCCTATTAAAAAATTAAAAACTAAATAAAAAAGTTAAATAAATTCATTCTTTTAATCATTTATTTTCTAAAAGAATTGCAAATTGTAATAGAAAATAACGGTCATTCTTACTTTTGAGTACTTAGGGCCATCCAATTGTCTCGGAACAGCAACCTCAAGCTTGCTAACACATCCTCCGAGCATCTCGGAACAGCATCATCAAACTTGTTTATGTTTAACTTACAAATGTTTATGTTTAACTTACAAAAAGTTTATGTAAATCGAAGGTGAGGATGATCCTAAAACATCAGTAATGGGGAAGAACTGATGAAACAACCGACCTGGAATGGCCTAACTAAGTTTAGCTCACTCTAATGGCGTCTCATTACTCACCTTTTTAAATTGGCATATTTCAGGAAGAGAAGAGAAGCTAGTTCCCAGAATTAGATACATTTGGCAGAAACAGTTGTATTTTCAACATTACACAGGTTGCAATACAGAGATAAATCTTATCCGTTTATTCCAATGGCGATGTGCCATGTTCAGGTGGTCTTTATCTACCTGTTCACATGGCTGATCATCCAGTGTGGCAAGGATATGTTATTACCAGTTCCAGCATGAGCTCGACCCTCCTCATTTTGGGTCGTTTCTTGTATCATCTGCTCATCCAAACTGCAGAAATTTACAGAAAAATTTAGTTTAGCATCTGTTTGATGAACTGTTCCTAGTTCGTAACATTCCTGAAAATTGTAGCAACAACTACTAAGATAACTAGGGGATAGCAACTCAGTTCAACCCAATCCGGCACCTATTATCTTCAATATGAATTCAGTTTGACTCTCGATCAAACCGCTACAAAATAATGTTGTTTTGTGGTGAGAGCTTCGATCAACCAATTGTTAGATTTGCCTTGCAAGTCTAAAGTTGATTTAACTTGAATATAGATCAATTAAAATTTAACTTTTTAATTTTAGATAATTCGGAGCTAAATCGAGTTTTAATTGTCAACTAATAATTTGTATTCAAAAATATAATTTAATTATTTAATTTCATATAATTCAGAGTTAAAATATTTATTATGTTTATGTCTCTAATTTTCCTAAATAATTCTCTCTTTATTTACAATAAAATATTAATTCTTACCTTTAGCATACAATCAAACATCATATACCATTTATATAGCCATCATAAATTATAGAATCATCAAATTACAGGTACTTAATCTTAGAAATGAAATAACAAAATGTTATATATAAAAACAAGCACTTTATCATAATTCTTTTTAGATAACTTCCAATCGAGATTTAACTATTCAATTAATCCTTTAAAATAAAGTTTAGTTCTAACATAAGACTCGTCAATAAGTCCTATGATGTTGGATGCTATAGTTCACTATTTTATAGATTCTTGCACCACTTGCATTAGGGTAACTTGTGAGAAAAAAGGATGAGTTATAACTTAATTTAGAGACCCATTCTGAGCAAATTAGAGATGAATCTTACCCCACAGGTAGAGAAGGGAGTGACATCATTGGCTGCTGCGATTGTTGAGTGAAGGAGGTTGAGTTTTGGGCATGATTTTGTTGTTCCAACTGCGGATTTGCAACCAGAATTTGCATATTTTTATGAAAGGAAAAGTTTCGTGAGTCGTGACGGGTAATTAGTAAATGTCAGTGGTCATTGATACCGTACGTAAATGGCAAAAGGCCACTTGGTTTTTGTGTTTGATATTGATTATACAAGTTAAAAAGCATCATTTACCTGCTTTGTCAATGCATTGTTTTGCTCCTGTAAGGCCCTTACCTGAAACAATCAGATAAGAACATGCTTTGCTCACATGAAACTCATTTCGAATTCAATATACACGTTATCTTCAACTTTCTCACTAATGAAAGTTCTGATAATTAGACAAGTTGTAATGAAAGTTACCTCTTTCTGCTGCTGGGAAATAGACTCATTGACTAGTTGATTCTGCAAAGTTCATCCAATATATATAGTGTGAACTTGTCTTTACTCAGAAATAATGTATCTAAAATTCTGTAGAAGAATGTTAGGTTCACCTTTCTTGATCTTACTCGCCTAAGGGCAGTATCAATTTGATGCTCCAAGTGTTGGAGCTCCCTAAGACTCATGAGGTCCAAATCTTCTCCGGCATAGTTCCTCGACAAAATCATTGTGAAGTATGTCAGATCTTTTTTGAGCTTTTATGCAAACTTGTGAAAAAGCAAGCGACTTGGCATCAAAGATTGAAGCTTGCTTGTACCTTAGGTTTCTTTGTAGGGCTTCAATTCTACTCAGGAGCTTAGGTTGTTCCAGAGTCCAGCTTGCCTAAACAAACATGCAGCTCACAGAAATAAAATGGCGAGAAATGTTCAGATCATTTATTTTTAGCAATTTTGAAGATGCAATCTTGTTTCATTCAAAACCTTTAGTATAGACTATTTCTTTTCTTAATCTTGAGTGAACCTGGCACACAAAATCATCACTTTGCACTGCTAGGAAGTTCTGGATGGGAAGCAGTTTTTGATAAGATTATGATAGTTAAGTACCCGAAGTTCCAAGTTAATAGGAATACACTGACTCTGAGCCTGTGAATGTCTCTCGTATCTTTCCAGAATATTGTCCATGCTGCTACATAAGGAAAATTTCTGATGTAAGATCAACAAGCCCTAGAATCATGAAGTTAAAGGTTTTAACATCAATCAAGTATGACAAGAAGAACCAAACAAGAACAATTATCTTGCTAATGAGGAATTAGAGATCATAAACACAAATGAGTTGAAGTTGTATGTGAGGCATCAAGGTCTGAAGCCATTAGTAGATACTAGGATTGTGGCTACTTTCTCTTATAAATAGTGTTTCTAACTCATTTCAATAACTAGAGTTTAATTATAAGTTCTATGAAATTCTAAATTGGGTTATTGTTGAGTATGAACTTGGATTAGGCTACACCTGTGTTCACATTGGAGTAATTTCGCTTAATCCTTGCATTCATTTAATCTTTACTTGCCTAAGACAAAAGGTACTTTTGACATTTTATGTAGGATAGCCAATTTATCTGGGATCTCGAACTTTTTCCTATTTAAAGATTAGCTCTTTGTCTTTGTGTTTTCATACCAAGACTTCCTTTGTAAATGAAGAGATGTTAAAGGAGCTTTTTATACTGCCCAATCAAATCTTCTTACATTTAAAAATATGCAAAAGAAATAAATGAAACTTTAAATTGTTAATTCGTTGTCAGAGATAACCTAAAATTAATAGTTTATTATCTAATGTATTTTTCTATTATAAAACTCTATTCGAGATTTATCGGTATTTAAGAAAGATTTTTTAATCCTTAGGATGAAAGACATAAAGTAATAAAATGGGGATTAAGTGAAATAGAAATCACTGGAAAATACTTGATATCAAATTTCATATTGAACAGGAAAGAAGGGATGAAGTAGTTTATGAGCCAATAGAAAAGAAGTTAATAAATTCTTAATTAATTATTTTCAAACATATGACTTTTAAACTTAAAATAGATTGTTATTAAGTCAAACTTTGAGATTAATAATAAGAAAAGAGAGAAAATTCTGCATTATAGATTAAATATTGATGAGAAAATTAATAGGTGGAATGTTAAATCTCTCATTTAAAAAGAAAGGAGTGAAATAACTTACAAATTGATAAAAAAGACTAATAATCAACTTATAAATTAACTATTTACGAACTTATAATTCTCTTTAAACCTAAAACAGAGTTATTATTAGGTCAATCTAAAATTAGAAAATTATAGGATTAACTAATTTTTCAAGAGTTATCACACGAAAAATGAAACAAAAATCTATATTATAGATTGAATTTTGATCAGAAAATTAATATGTTGAACGCTTAAATCTCACATTTAAAAATAAAGTAGTAAAATGACTTACAAATTTATTTAAAAAAATTGTTAATCAACTTGTAAATTAATTATTTTCAAATATGTAGTTCTCTTTAAATCTGAAACAGAGTTATTATTGAGTCAAATATAAAATTAAAAAATTATAGGATTACCTAATTGATCAAGATGTATCATTTCCAGCACAATTTGCATCATCAAATTCATAATCACAGCTTGGACTTGGCTTACCTGATT
>JANIJH010000001.1:48147627-48197123 GCA_024520975.1 Erythroxylum areolatum | reverse complement strand
ATTGATGGTAAAGCACTTCCTACTTCTCTAAACTAAAGCAGGACAAAGTCCCACCTGCATAACATATTTATTCTGCCTTAACTCGTAGGAGATGAATTGGTTAGATTGTGACATGATTCCTACATTATATCTTATAAAAATAACAGGTCTCATCTATTTCTATCAGGACACCAATTCTATTTTTGTCTCCAGCCAAATGGAGATATGTAGTTTCCTTTCCAAAGAACCTTCATTATGGTCTTAAAAAGGAGAAAAAAAGAAGAAGACAATCTTACTCCTGTTATCAGACTTTTTGACTCTAGAAACGATAGAGCAGTGTGTAGAAGATGACTTATTTGATGAGGATGATTCTCTGACTTCTCTATCTATCTTCATTGTAGTTCTTTCTTTTCCAGTTTTGAGGTTTCAAGATCTTTACAACTTATGAGGAACTACGCTTCAAAACCAACATTTCAAATAGAGTTTCTAGATCTTTTGGAAGGTACATTACATGCTAGTTCTCCCAAGTTTCACATGCTATTCAGTATCGTAAGTGGTAGGTTGCACAAACAAAATAGAAGAACTAACTCAATAAAAGGAAATGCATTATGCTTTTTAATGTAATATTAATTAGGATATACAATAGAAGGAATTATTCTATTTTCAAATTTCACCTTCATCACATATAGAATTATCTTTTTTTTTTAAACTATGACTAATGTACATTTCCTTTAAGACTTGAGAAAGGTAAATAAAAAAAAAATTATAGCACATTATTTTCATAATGGGTAAATATTTCATTTTCTTTCGAATCTATCGAAATTATCGAGTTAAGATGATACAAATCAATTATTTCTTTTTAATAACTTAAGTACTATTTGACGAAGATAAATCATAATTAATCATTCATCAATATTATCAATCCATTATTCTTAGAGCATTACATGATAATACCAATTCCAATATACCTCTAATTAGAAAAAAAAATCCTTTTAAGGGTATAGTAAAATTACTACAAGGTAAAATGAATTGGTTTGGAACATGATTGCTAATGAAAAAGTTGATTTGATATATCAACATATAAATAAATAATTCATCCTATACAATTATGAAGCCTTGAAATTTAACATCTTATGTTACTAAACCCCAAAGAAAACTTGTATAACTGGTGATTAGTGGACCTACTAATAAAAATATAATTTTTTAGAATAAAACATTCTTTATTTAAGAATAATAACCATTAAAATATCACCTAAAGGAATACTAGTTCACTAAAGTTTCTCATTAAAACGGAAAGTTATCAAGCAACTATATATCTTTAAGGATTCTAATTGTATTATGATCTAAACTAAATTAGAATTGTTAAAGGAATACTAGTTCATGTATGCACTAAAGTTTCTCATTAAAATAAGAAGTTATCAAGCAACTATATATCTTTAAGGATTCTAATTGTGTTATGATCTAAACTAAATTAGAATTGTTATAATGTTGCTCAGTAAGAATAACCTTTTTCTCCACTGGTAATCCAAATCCTGTCTGGAGATTATGTAATAACCTGTTTTTTTTCTTTCAACACGCATTTATGAAATGATTCTTTAGTCTATGTATAGATCCATAACTGTTGATTTACTGAATTCAAAAATCTCTCTAAGTTCTTAAACATGGAAAATTAAGAATGAAAAGGTATGGACTACGGAGTTTTAGTGGAGGACAAGCGGTTTTAACACTTTGAAACCAAAAACCTATAGATGAAACAAGGTCCCTAAGCCTGGATTAGTAGTGGAAGACCTTTGTGGAAAACTTAAAAGTATAACAACCTAAGATTGGTTTGATCATTGAAGAGGCATATATATCCTAGGTCACGTAGCACCAACAACAATAGATCCCAACATCCTAGGTCGAAAACCAAACACAAAAGGGACACTGCGCCACAAGACACAAAGCTCTAGGAACCCTTTGGCTCTAGGTTTCTTCATGGTGAAAGTGTATGTGAGAATGCTCAGTTCTTCATAAACTAAGGGGTGTTAAACCTCGTACAATAATTTTACCTTAAACACAGAAAAAAGGAAGAGAAAATTCCGGTGATTATAGGTTGTGTCTTGATATATGTGTAAGTAACAATTTGTTTTCTGGTGTCCCCGTACAAGTTAAAAATTATGATGATACAGTAATATCAAAAAGTTTGCAGAAAATTGCAGACAATGGGTGGGACAGTAACGATGGTAGTGTTAAGTCTTTGAAAAGCAGTAAAAAAGATAAAAAGAGGGATATAAATTTAAAGCAGACATAACCCGCCTCAGGAAGTAAATTACAGAAACTAAGAGTCTAAAGGAAAGCAGAAAACATGCAAGAAAATGAAATAAATGGAAGTAAACAAGGTAGGTAGAGATACAGGTGTGAAGGTGTAAAACCTTAAATCACTGGAGTACTCAAAGAGCTTTCCTTTGCTTGAGAAGATGATCAAAGCAACATCAGCATCACAAAGAATTGAGATCTCCTTAGCTTTCTTTAACAGACCAGTCCTTCTCTTAGAGAACGTCACTTGCCTGCTAATCTTGTTCTCGATCCGCTTCAACTGAACCCTACCTCTCCCCATTCCCAACTCTTCTGTACTTTTTGCTTTGTATAAACTGTATATCAAGTAAAGAAAGCTCTCAGACCAAATTCAAGAAACCCTCAAGCTAAATTTGTTGTCTCATTTAGAGTAAAAGAAGAGAAACCCACAAGAGGAAAGATTAAAAAAATGATAATAAACATAAGAATTCATACTTCTTATGTAGTAAGTAATCATGGGCAAGTTTCCATTTTTGTGTTCTTGTTATTATACGAAAGGAAAAGGGTTTTGTGTCTGTGCATAAGAAAAAGGAAAAAAGAAGAAAAAGAAGAAAAAGAAAAGAATGGGAATGGAGTAGCAGCACTTCAGGTTCGCTAGCTTTCCTTTCCTTTTTTTTGTGAGTGTGGGTGGTCTAATAATGGTGGAATGGGGCTGGAGATTTTAAGCATCTGCAGACAAGAGTACTTGTGGAGTTATGTGCTGTCGAGTTGCCATTGGAGGTGTGTACGAGAATTTGGTCACTGTCTCATTTAGAGCCACAGGTTCGGAGAAGAGATGTTTGTTCGTACAAAACCTGGCATGTTCTTGGCTTGGCTTTTCTTTTCAAGCCTTATATTTGATTTGTACTGACGGCGCTGCTCCAACTGCTCTCCTATACATTTTGCTGTTGCTACTTTTGTGTTAATTGCTCTTCTCCCATTTTGTTGTAAGCAAATAACCATGAAGGAAAAGACAAAAGCTTTCATGTCATTTTTTTTAATAATAAAAGTAAAGATGCAAAGCTTTCAATTTCATGCCATTGAATTTTTTTTCTATAATTTTGTATTTTTTTAGCAAAACTCACTTTTTTAAATCTAATTCTTAAAATTGAATCAAACTAATTAAATCTAATATATATTATAATCATTTTAAATTATTAATCTAACTCTAGTTTTATTAATTCGAGTTGAGTTTAAAAATTAAGATGGGTTATTATATTAGTGGTATTCTATTAATCCATATTTGATATACCTATTACATGTATTTTATAGTTATTTTTTAATCAAATTTAAGAGAAAGAGGTTTTATGGAAATTTTAAAAATTAGAAAGAATTTTATCTTTCTAAATTATATATTTTGTACTAATAATAATAAATAATAGCTAACTATTCTATCCATATTTGATGACTCATGGAGACAATAAAAAGATACAATCATATATTTTTATTATTAAAATTTTTTCATTTTTATAATTTTAAATAAATTTCATTAAATATGCTTCTAAATTAAAATATAATAGGTTATTTGTATATATCTTAAGTTTTAATTTAAATCAAATATTTTATTTGATTATTGTAAAGGAAAAGGTATAACTTATTTACTATAGACAAATGCAGCTTACATTTGATTTTAATTTCATTGATATGCTTAATAGTATTCTCAACAAAAAGAATATTAAAAATCATTATGATATGTGAAAAGTAATTTTAAAATATATGTACAATTTTTTATTACCATCCTTGAATTCGTTATGGATTTTATTAGATTAAATGATGTTTTTTAAGGATAAAAGGAACATATTCTAAAATTTACATCAAAAACATCATTGATTTTTTTTTAATCAAAGTAGATATATTGGCATAGTTAATGGTTTATTAGGTTTATTTATCATATAATTTTATAGAAAAAAAGCTAAAATGGATATAATTTCTTAAATTTTTAGACCCGTATTGAATCTCTTTATTAAACCATTTAAATTGATAAACTAAACTATTTATATAAAAAAGGATGAATATATATATATATATATACACACAGTGTAATTAAACAAAAATATTTCCTTTTTATTTAAGAAGGTTTAAATAGTGAGGAATAAATGTATGGTGTGCTTTTAATTTCGAGTTTATGAAATATAATTATCTTAGGAACTCTAGAAATTCATATTAACCTAACCTTGCTATTTAAAAATATATAATTATTAGGTAATTGATTAGTAGCATTATAAATTATAATCGTTTTGAGCTATAAAGAATCTAAATATAGATTATACGAGGAGATAATATTAGGGATGATACTAGATCGGTTTTGTCAATTTTTTAAAATTAAAGTATAAAATAACATCTTTTTTTAATTGGGTCGGACTGATTCATAAGTCGGTCATTATCATCCTTAAATAATATTCTATGTTGAAGAAAAAACTACTTAACTCATAAATAATAGAAGAAAATTTCAATTTGTCTAATATCATTTATTCCTCAATAGTGATATTTATTTTTTTAAAAACATACTCTAAAATTTTGTGGTCCCAAAAGTACTATTCAAAGGAGAAATTTATTTTATGGAATAGAGCTGGTAGCTTTTTACGCTCGTATTTTGGGGACCATTATGCTAATCGGCTCCCTAGAAATAAGGTATTTATTATAGAATTAACCTGTACAAGTCTTTACCTAATTTCATGGGGACCATTTGTACCAAGACTCAGAAAACCAAGAAATTCAAAATAAAGGCAATAAGTAAAATAACAATGCATCGATTGTAGGCCTATTTTAATTAATGTTAATGTATAATTAATAAAATTATATAGCTAAGGGACATACTTCTCGATAACATATTAAATCTTGTCCTTAAATATATCTTTTGTTTAAATCCCTTTTTATCTTCTTAACACCATTAAAAGGTGGTGTATTATTTTTAAAAATTACACTTATACTCAAAATATAAAATTTTAAAAAATACATATTTTTCAATTAGATAAAATATATATTTCCTTTAATTTAATTTATTTGTGAGACTTAATTATAAAAGTGATCGTATTTTATGTCTATATCTATATTTACATATTTATAACTCAGAAATTAATATAAAATATAGAATATAAAATGCAAATTAAATTAAAACTACCATATTCGATATAAAGACTTAGGTTTAAAAAAGTTTGCATAAAGTTTAGAGATATGATTATTCCATCATTAAAATTTAGAGGAATCTTAGGTAGGTGGGAATGAAAACTTAACATACATGAAGACTTTTCCAACTTTGGTATGGATGTCATTTTCTTAGACATTATACCTCCCGTACGGACACGCCTTGAATGCATGTATATTACAAAATAATAATAAAAAAGAATATAAGATCGATGGATTCCTGAATTTAATTCCAATAAACAAAGAAAAGCACCCAAGAAAAATGAGATTCTTGAACTCATTATGGAAGCTTTATGATCAATTTTAATGGCTGAAACGGGTGAGAAAGATGCTTAGCTTTTGCATTAATGTGGATGTTGTGTATTCATAATTCTTATAAACTCCACTTTGTTACTACTTTTTCCGCACATTCAATATACTAATCGAGTTGATAGAATTCATATCTGCTAGTGAAAATATCAAACCAATTAAGTTGGCCTAATACAATAATTTAAACTATTGTGGTGAAACGGTCACTTAATATAATCAAGTGGTCGTGAGTTCAAATCCTACCATTTTATTATTATTCAGCACAAAATAGAATAAACATGTACAAGTTTCAAGCTAAAGAGTTTTCACTTGAGAGGGTATATTAGTAAATATATATAACCAAATAAATTAGTTTCATATAACAGCTTAAACTATTGTGACAAAACGGTCACTTAATAATATTAACTAGTTATAAAATTTTGTTACTTTTATTTGTTTATTCATTTGTGTTTTCTTTTAGAATATATGGCCTCAATTGAGCTTTATAGGATGTGCAACCCTATATATTCGAGACGAATAGTTCGATTTTTGTATGGAGATTAATAATTTGTTGACCCTTCGTACAAAAGAAGAAGCTTAATAATTTGTGTGAGGATCCAATCCGGTCATTAAATTAATAAATCTTCTTTAAGGAGACATACGTAGAAGCAAAACCAATGCATAGAAAAATGAGGAATCCATCACTCCCCTAGGTCTAGGATATCAGGTGTGTGACATTGCAGGCACAACACGATCAAATGGCAAGGTTTGAGGGAACTTAGGTTTTGATTATCCCCACCTGCACACACAGGCTTATAAAATTACAATGGTACGACTGGATTTTGTAATGTTTTATGTTTGTTGTCACGTTCTAACACGACTCCCAATGTTTCAATTTGCAATACAATTTCTGTGACAACCTTAATCTAACCCAGAAACACAGAGCTCATATTCCAATAGTTTGCACCTGCCAAACCCTTTGAGTCCCTTTTTTTCAGCTAAATAGGGTGTGTTTCGATCGTTCCTGTGCGTCGAGGTCAATACTATGATTGTTTCGATAGAAAATAACGAAAGGAAGATCGACAAAGGAGCTCTTTAAGGAGTGATTTAAGTAATAAAATTACTCTAAAGAATCTTGACCTTCTCAAGATTTACGCTGTGTATAGTTACTGTGATTTATATACTGAGACGGAACGAAACAAAATTTTGAAGATAGAATAGAACAAAAATTTGAGACAATGAGGTGTTTAATTATGATGGACAAAACAGATAAAACTGTGTTCGTCTCAAAAACAGAAATGTGTTTGATTGCAGTTGACAGAACATTAAAAACAATGTCAATGACTAAAGTATTCATGCTGTATAATATGATTAGAAATATATAATTCATTGATTATTTAAAATGAATTATTTGTATTAGTAATTTAATTGTATCTATAAATAACGAATTTAAAAATGAGTAATATAAAAATTTAATGAAAAAATTCGTACAAGTTAAAAATTAAATAAATTACGTTAAATATTTTTTATAATTGTATCAATATTTATTTTAATTGTATTTGTAATTTTGTAATTACGCTAAAATAAAATAAAAATCTAAATATTTAATGAAATGAGAAACCTTAAAAAAAAGAAATGAGAAATCTAAAAAGCTCAGGAGAGGGGTATTTCTAAAAATTGCTTATGTGTTTTATTTTTATTATAGGAACAAAAATCTTATCCCACAATTTTGGAAGGAACACAAAATTCATACTTTTGTAATCTAGAGTCAATAAAAATAAGTTAAATCATAAACCAATATTTCTGCTGATAGAGACAGTAACCAAACCCAATATAAGTGTTAAATGAGATCAGCTACCTTACTATTATGGGTTATCATGGATGGTATGACTTGAATTCGTAGTTTGATATTTAAAATATTAATATAAATTATTATTTGCAATTAAAAATTTGCACTTGTGCTGAAATATATTATTAGAAATTCACAAATAAAATAATTCCGTATGAAAATAGATGTAAAGATAAAATAAATTATATACAAAAATAAGATTAATAACTCATTATTATATATATATTGTATGCCTGAATTGTTATTTTTTACTCCGATTGAGTATATGAAATAAGAGGGAAAATATTCGAAGTTTATTATAATTTTGTTTGCTAATTTAATAGTTAGTGAGAGAGCTAAAATATTAAACAAAACTAAGACGACTGAAATAGAAATTGATATTCAATAAAAATATGAAAATATATATTTTTACAGAACATCAAAGCCGCTGGGAAGTGAAGGTTTCGGATGATATTCTCTTTCGTGAAGAAAAACTACTGACTCGACTTAATGTTAGCGGCCTATTAGCTCAGTTGGTTAGAGCGTCGTGCTAATAACGCGAAGGTCGCAGGTTCGAAACCTGCATGGGCCAATGCTTGTTTTTCTTTTGTGTGCTAATTACTTGGGCCTATTTTGGCAACTCTCTTATGTCGCTGAACTCAGCTTTAAAGATATCTTAGGACCCCAAGTTTTGCATCTTCTTTTGTTGTCTACATTAAGCTTTCAAGATTTATCAGAAGAACCTAAGTTGAATTGGCTTACGAAGACTCGATTTTCCTACACTTTGTATTAGTTCTCTTAACTAAGTCATTATCATTTTACGATTTTACTTAATTTAAGTTTGAATTTAATTAAATTTTTAACAACTAATCATAACAAATTATTCAAATCTAACTCTTTTCATCTGATTGTTAAAAAATTAAAATAAGTTTAGTTGGGATAATTGTAGCCAAATGTTTCTATATATATATATATATATACATATTAATTTTTATAAAAAATGAAAAATGTTAAAATTCTATAACTACTGATATAAATAATGATTAAGTAGTAAGCAAATTTTACATCAAATCATTTGTTTCAGTTATTACATTTTAACCTTGCTTCATTAAATCTCATCCATATATTTATGTAAAGCACACATAAAAATACAAATAAGATTTAACAAAGCATAATAAGAAAATTATAACCAGGAGATATCACACAGATAATTCACACCCTCAAAGTGTAGCCTCCACCATAGAAATGATTATTGGGATCACCAAAGGATGTTGTTTGGTGTTGCATGGCCATCTTGTTGCCGTTAGTCCCATGATAATCTGCACCGCCGTGTTGCTGCTCAACGTCTAGGTTCCACAGGCCACCGTATAGTCCATCATCCGCCGTGAAGTCTGCCCAAGGAGCAACATTTTGAGACATCACAGACAGGTATTGATCCCATAAAATGGGGTACATCAAAGACATCTCTTGCATTCCAGGTTGTTCCTGAACATTGACATCGACCCTTTTACTGTCTTCTTCTGATTCTTGATTCTCTGGTTTTTGTTTCAGACGTGAGCCTTTTCGTTTTTCTTGTTTCTCTGGGGACTTGTCTTTGTTCTTGAAATGAGTTCTCCAATAGTTCTTTATCTCATTGTCTGTTCTTCCTGGTAAGTATCTAGCAATAGTCGACCACCTGCACAAGATCATTCCAATGACCCTTTAGCTATGCTATTATAGTTGTCTCTTTCATTATTATAAGTGAAATTATAGTAAAGGTTCAGAAGTCAACGAGTAAAGTTAAATTCGATCGAGCTGAACCTCAAATTCTAGTTCAAAATTTGATGAGTTTGAACCGAACTTGAGCTTATAAAAAAGAAGGAAAGGGGTGGAGAGAGATGGATTTACTTGTTACCCCAAAGAGCATGGAGCTCAATAATGATGCCTTCCTCTTGAGGCGTGATTTGACCTCTCTTGAGTCCAGGTCTAAGGTAATTTACCCACCTGAGTCTGCAACTCTTGCCACTTCTACTCAGGCCTGTCGATTTCAATAATGGTTTCAGAAACTTAAACATGGTAAGTGATACTAAATCATCAGACGCTTTAAGCATTTCCTTAGCTTAACAATCAAAAGTTACAATAGTAGTTAAATCACCTGAACACCTTGCAACAGAACTCCATCTTCCTTCTCCATGCAGCTTCACATATTCACTAAGCAACTCGTCCTCTTCAGGAGTCCAAGGACCCTTTCTCAACCCTTTATCAGAAGCTCCCCAACCCACCATGGTCTGTAACTGATCCTTTGCTCTCTTGATATATACAAAGTAAACTTTCTTTCGCGCTATATATAGAAAACAGTTGATCTGTCACATTCATTTACGACCCGAGTACATGAAATAATTTGTAAATTACGTATTCTACAAGTAACGACTCAGAATCTAACTCACTAGTCACTACTCTCTCAGGTTCATCCTAGCTAGATTTTTCAGTCAAAGTTTTGGTCCATGGTGCTTACCAGCTCAAATTTTTCTTAGCCAGTTATTATAAACCAAGTGTTAATACTGCATCTAAGTTGAAGTACTGCCTTATGATTACTTGCATAAAAAAGGGTTTAATTCCTTTATCTACCTTATGTTCTTACACGCGTTCCTGTAAACTCGAGCAAAGACAAATTGAGACAACGCACGTTTGTTGTCTATGCCGGAAGAAGAAAGATTTACAGTTAAATTCGAAAAGTATAGTTTTAGGTTAGTGGGGGGTTCTTGTTCCCTTGAAAGCGGCTTATCTTCCAATGATAATAAACCACCTCAAAAGACACAAATGATCCTTAAAAGGAATGTTTTAACATTGTTTAATGCTAATGAGTCTTATTTTATGAGCATATGAACCTTCTAGGATGCCATTTAGAGTAATGAGACTCTTAAATATATGTAATTAAGGCGTGATTTGGATGAGTCACCTTGGCAATATGTGGCTCTTGTTCATCACTATGAGTAGCAATTTTGGAATGTTGCATCATCTGTTTGATTTTTTATTTTTTTAATCTCATTGTTTACACTTAAAAATAGTATTTTAAGATTAAGCCCGTCAGACCAGACTGAAATTAATGAGTCATGTTTTAATTAATTGAAATTTAAGTTAATTTTAATTATAGTATTTATTAATCAATAATTTTTCATAAATAAAATTCAACTAATATTTATAAGATGTAATTTTTCCATGGTCATGTCTATAAATAGCAATTTGGGGCCATTGGGTCATTTCCATACATTTTATTTTGATATTTTATTTGAATTCTTATCATTTTAAAGATTGTTATTTATTTTTATAGTATTATTTATATGTTACCTAACTCTTTCAATTATATTCTGTTTATTTATTATTTATTTATATTTTAACATAAACATTATATTATAACTTTAAAAATGTAATACTATATTGTTGTGAGTAAAAAATATATACAAAATTAATACAACTAAACAAAGAGTAATTAATTGTTTTTAAAGCATGAATAGCAATATATTTAACCCGATTTAGGCTTGATGTGATGTCAAAAAAGGACAAATGCTTTGTGGATCTTTCTACTTTTAGTCTTGTCAATCCAAAAACTAAGATTATATATATCATGAGGCAATAAAAAATACTTGGAAAGGTACTTCATACATATACCTTACATGAAATCTCTTTGAATTGTTGGCAATATTTTACCTAATTCATTTATACATTCTGAACCATCCATGTGTTCTAAGTGACTTAAGATATTTAGACTCATGGTTCTCAGATCCTAACATTCAATGAACACCAAAAAGGTCTAGAAGAAAAGGTAAGATTATCATCTTTTTTTAAGAGATCTAGAAGAACTAGACAAAGGTAAGATTGCGATTTCATTTTATCGAAATCTATTTAGACTGTTTAAGTCAAATTAAATAATCCTCTTAAACTCGATATAAAATTTAATTAATTTAAGTTAAAGTTGAACTATTTTTGATAAACAGAGGAATTCTTAGTCGCTACTATTTAGATACGTATTAAGTAAACTTTCAAATTGACGCAATAATGTACAAATTTTATCAATCGAGTATTTTGTACTAGATAAACCTTATATGACAAGCTCAATCAAAGAAATCGAACATATAACTTTTTAACTCCGTACTCCTCCACCCCTCTAATTCGACCACTGCTAAAGGGCTAAGGTTGAACTTTTCTAACACTTAAATATTGATATTCATAAACATTTTGGAGTCAAAATGCCCAACTATGACCTTCTTCTTTATAGATCTCCAAGCCCTAGCGCTGTAAGAGTTTGTAATTAGTTTGCTCTATCATTGGTATCCTTGGCAAAAAAGTCGAGGTTTGGTTTGATACAACTCGACTTAAAAGATAAAATTCAACTTAATTGGATTCATGTTCAAACTTAAAATACAACAAATTCAAAGTATAGGAGTATTTGACTCAACTTAGGTTGAACCCAAATTGTTATTCATCTTATTATTCAACATAATCCAGTTTTTTTTGGGTCAATTCAAAATTCACTAGAATTCAGACTTTTTATATTAACTAAAAGTTCCATTAAAAAAAATATTAACTAAAAGTTGAAATGAACTCACACTTCTAACTTATTTTTTGAAGATGTAAATATGTTTAAAGATATATTTAAATCTATTAATTAAATTCACAATGATAGGGGTAGTAATGAGTTGGGTTAGGTCACGCTTAAGCTCAGACTAACAACTTTTGCCCTAATTTAAGTCTGGGCAATCTAAAACCTGATCGTGCTTGGCCAAGTTTGATTTTTTATTTTTAAACTAAAAATAGAAAAGATCATTTTTATTAAATGATGTCATTTTATGTAGTTGTCGAGCCTTGGGGTAGTCTAGTTTGAGCAGCCCGAGTTTGAACCCAATCTAAAGCTATCAAATAAGACTTGACCTGTTGAATTTAAGTTGGATCGGAACGGGTTGATTACCAAGCCCACATGATAGAGCTCATATTTTACGTAGCTTGACCAGGTGATTGTTGTCCTTGTCCAAAGCTGATGCTTGATTATAATTCATCAGTATCATCATTACATCTAGTCTGAAGTCTTGTAATAAAGCGAGGTCTGAGAAGGTCTGATAATACACAGCTTAATCCTATATAATAGAGAGGTTGCTTCCAGTACAAATACGTGACAGATGAACGGATAGAAAAGAATGAAAATAAAGAAGCAGAAATGACAAGAAAATAAGAAGAAACTCAACTTTTGTCAACGCCTGAAACAGAAACCCCATTGTTGGACAAGAATGTGCTTGTTCAGGACTCCATTAGTACACTACAAGCTTGGAACTTCAACAGTGGAATAAGGGAAGCAATTTTCGAAATCTTCGTTCAGTGACAACGGTTTTGTGTTTATCATATAATTAACACAGCTTTCCTTACAAGCCCGTATATCAGATTCGACCCGGCCTGGCCCGACTTCATCCGGCCCAACAGATTTGAAACGATTTGACTCGGACCGAACCATATTTCGACTCGAAACCGACCCGCGTCGTCTTCAACCTATCTCTGAAATTTCAAGCTTTTGCTCTGCCAGGGTTTTCTTTTCCTCTTTTCCAAATTCTTCTTATCGTCTGATTTAAGTTTCCGATTCTTTACTTCGATTCCTTCGTGCCTGAGTTTTCATTGCATTAGCTTGATTCGTTCTCCTCTGTATTGTATTTGTATGTATTTACCCAAATCCCCAAATTAGGAATTTCTATTTTTTTTCTTTTTCACTAACTTCTCTTCAATTCGCTGGTAGAATCGAAATAACCCTCCTCCTGCTCACAGTATCAGATGCATTAGCCAACCTCTCTTTGCTTCTGCTAATTCTTCTGCAGAAAAAAAAGGATTTTCTTTCTTCTCACGGCCTGGCTTGCCAATGAGGTTGCTCATTATCCTCAGTATCTCCTTTTTGTGTAATTAGGGATGGCAATGGCGGCATTTAGGGTTAGATTTAAGTGTTTTCAATACGGCGATTTATACGATGAAAACAAAAGATAATTTGGACCAATTCTTGAAAACGAAAATTTGCTTAAAATTTTAAAATTTAATAAAATAACATGATTTTAATTAAAATTTAATTGAATTATAAGAAGTTTTGACTGATTTGTTATGTTGTCGTCTTTAATTATTAGGGTTGACAATGACATAGAATGAGTCTATTCAAGTCCGATTCCAGTCTGACATTGGGTCGGAGCCACCTCTAATTTAGTTCAATATAAAAAAGAATTCAAATATCATTTGCTCTTGCCATTACTGCAGTCAAGAACACTAATCTAAAGCCCAAAAGACTACATGTTAAGATGGGTCGATGCCCAAAATCAGAGTTCTAACCCAAAATCTCAAAAACACTTGAGCGCACTTTAGCAAAGTTCTACCTAGAATTTAGGGTTTAATGCTTGTTGAAACATGGTCGTGGGAGTGTGACTTTTATATATAGCACCACTCTACTGTGTTCGTGTCTGTTGCACGAACTCTGAGGCCTCAAAAGAGGGAAAAGAGAGAGATCTCCCAAATAAACCCACCATAAGCGTGTTATTGCTAAAACGGCGAGGGAAGTTGGAGAAAGTGGGCTTTTTGCAAAAGAGGATTAGTTTGTGCATGAAAGCTTTAGAAACGATGGCTGAGGATCTTGCTGATTTCAAAATCATTAAGGAAGGGGCGGCTGAAATTCTCATGCACGCTAAAAATGAAGTCTTTTACAACAAAACCCAGGTGCCAAAAAGTTTTCTTTATGTTGGTTTCTGTACTTGTTCATTCTTTGGGGGTGGAAGTAGTGAGGTTTCGGAGGTGGGATTTTCCTTCTTCTTTTTTTTTGATACATTGATGATGATGAAAGAGAGTTGCTACTTTTTGCTACAGACCAGTGTAAGAGTTGGGTTTTTGGACTTATTTGCTGCAGTTGAACATGTCTGGCTCTTGCTGGTGTTTAATTTTAAGCATCTTGTTGTAAGCTTGAATTGTTTGTTGGCGAGCATTGGATTATAGATTTTGATAGTGGATGAAATCTTTTTTCGAGAAGATATTTGCATGAAAATTTTTCACACAAGTGAAAAAACTTCAATCCTTTTGGTTGATGATGCCGAACAGCCTAAGAGCAGCATGTCGGAAGTTTGAGCTCTTGAGAAATCTCAATTTACTATTATGCACTAATGTGGATTTGTTTTGCATAATTTGGTTGTGAATTCTTTGACATGTTCTAATCTAGAACCTGTAATTGGTATGTTCAATAATTTTGATGTTGCTTTCTTGAATTCTTCATGGTTGAAAGTTGTACCTGTTCTTGAGTTTGTGTGAGAAGCTTGGCTTCAACAAAGAAACTGTTCTCCTTGTCTGATAATATAGTTCTTTACTGTTGGTTGGGCTTAAATTTGACATGTGTATGGCTACATGGAAATAGCAAATACTTCCATCGTATTTTAATTGCAATATGGAGAATATATGATGTATTGTCATAATTGGGGAGAAGTACAGGGCTGAAAATTTTCAGCAATAACTGTGCATACTTATCAAATGTAGAAATTGAAACTGCTTATGAATGCTGCAACTAAAAGTGGGGAACTTCAAATTCAGTTTGCTGCAGGACATACCGTCATAAAATTTCTGAGTGTACTCAATATCAATATTTTGTTTTGTTACATTGGAAGTCTTTTCTTTTGAAAAATTCTGAGACCTATTAATGAATTAACTCATGTGATCACGTATCTATTCATCAAGGTAGTCAAAAGCAGTTCTTACATTGACCCTAGATATCAGGTTTGTTAATGTGTTTTACATAAGACTGCACTCCGTTTAATTTTTCATTCATGCGTCCCGGAGATTTGTTGCCAATCTTCAATGATTTTTTCTTAATAACAGTTGTTTCCTTGTGTATTAAGTGATTCTTCATAATGGAATTCTATAATGGTCAGGTAAACAACAGAGACATGTCTATTGCTGTCCTGAGGACGTTTATATCCAAGAGGAAAGAGGAACATGAAGCCATGCTCTCCAAAAGGGCACATTCAACTCAAAAAGTTTCAAAGAAGGACGCTTCTGGATCCAGTTTGGAAAAAGCATCAAGTGATTTTCTTGTGAATAGCAAATCCGACAGAGAATGTGAAGTGCCGGAAGAGATATCTCGGGATGTACCTTGTGATATATCAGATGAGCCAATGAAGACTGCAGATGTGAAAGTTAGAAAGGAGCTCAAGCCTCCAAGAGTCCTTGAGGTCTCTCTTTCTCTCTCTCCTGGATTTGCAAGCACATTCACACACAAAGTCATACTTGCATACTTAGACGCATAGATAGGCGTACAGTCAATGAAGACAAATCACTGTGTTTTCCTATGCACTTTCATTGTCAAATTCCTGTAATTGGTTTTCTCAAAGAATTATCAACGCATATAGTTTTTAGATAGTTCAATATAGCTTGTAATTGCCTCCTTCTGGACGCCAGGCATTATCAGCTTCTGGGTTAAGAGCTCTGAGATATGCTCATGAAGTAGAGGGGATCGGTCAAGTTGTGGCCTTAGACAATGACCAAGGTGATTATATTGTTATGCCGTTGCGTGTTACATTCTAAAAGGATATCTGTTAACACATACATTTTATGCTTTTCGTGTGCAAAATTCTAATAAATAACATAAGGAGTGTGAATTTGGCCTGCGTGGCACATATCCATATTTAAGATGCAAAGTCATTATCTGTTATTTAGATGAAATGTAATTCAGCAAAATTATTCCACTGTTTTGTTCTGCAGTCTCAGTTGACGCTTGCAGGAGAAACATCAAGTTCAATGGTTCAATAGCAATTTCAAAGGTGGAATCTCATCTGGTTGATGCTCGTGTGTACATGCTTTCCCACCCAAAAGAGTTTGATGTCGTATGTGACTTTTACTGTTTGCTGAATTTATTTTCATTGAAAAATGATTTATTTGGATTTGAATAGGTGATATATTTCCTAAAATTCTTAAGTAGCAAGATTGATTTCTGGCGATATCTGCAACAACATACGATTTGTTTGGTTATTTTTCTTTCTTCCAGACCGCTAGAACTCTCTCCATACCTACAGCGTTATGCTGAAATGGCATTTGATCTGCTAATGTCCGGCTTTATGATTAGTAAGGAGCTTCCTCTCACTCTCTTCTTGGTTGATATTTTTCAGGTTGACCTTGATCCTTATGGGTCGCCTTCTGTGTTTTTGGACTCTGCTGTTCAATCTGTTGTTGATGGTGGCATTCTGATGTGTACAGCAACTGATATGGCAGTGCTTTGTGGAGGTAATGGCGAGGTTTGCTATTCCAAGTAAGAGGATATGCCCTTGACCTTTATTCTTCTACAGTGATTCCAGATTAGTAGCTTATTTTTTTATGTTAACTTCGTGGAATCAGGTATGGCTCGTACCCATTGAGAGGAAAATATTGTCATGAAATGGCTCTTAGGATCCTCCTTGGCTGTATTGAGGTACTTTTATGTTCTTGAAAAACCAATGAAGATGTCATGGATTTCAACCTTGATGGGGATCAATGCATCACATAACTATCAAGGATAAAAAATTATAGTTAAACTAACAACTCTACATATACTCCAATATCACTTCTTTTTCTTCAACTCCTGTATTCTTGTAGGATTTCCCTGACAGGGTTGCAGGATGATTTTCATGTTCCATCATTTCCTCATAAAAAGATTCTTAAGAAGTATTTATTTCTTTTTTCTTGTTCATTTTTGTGTGCAGAGCCATGCAAATAGATACAAGCGCTATATTGTTCCTGTTCTATCTGTCCAAATGGATTTCTATGTTCGTGTTTTTGTTCGCATTTATACGTAGGTGACCTCTGTTCTGATTTGTATGTGAGCTTGTGCATGTTATTGGAAGATGGTGCTTTCGTTAGATATTGACTGAAACTTGAAAGTTTTTTGGTTCCAGATCTGCAAGTGCAATGAAAAACACCCCACTTAAGCTTTCATACGTGTATCAGTGCACTGGTTGTGATTCTTTTCATCTTCAGCCTATTGGAAGGACTATCTCCAAGGTATGTGTTGCCATTATTTTCTTCAACTAGTTCTTTACAGATTGGCATGCCCTTATGGTTTAAAAAAAATGATTTTTTAATAGTCTGTAATTAGTTGGGACCACATCTCAAGTCTGTGACTCTGCTATGCGACCTTCTTTTGAAGAGCATATGATTTGGACATTTTGCGGATTACAGAGAGAAGAAAAAATTTTAAGGCCGAGGGAACTTCTGTAGGATATGATTCTTCATTTATCCTATGGCTTTTCTATATCTACAATATGCATTCCAAGTTTTATTTCTGAAATTTTTCATCTTTTTGTTGGTAGATGTTCTCTTGTTCTTAAAGTTCAAGTTATCTACACACACAGTCATTTTGTTAGTTATGCAACATGACCTACCGTAAGCATATAGCTTGGCAGGCTCAAGTTATCTGTTTACTTTTTCCTTTCTGGGATTAAAATAAATGAAAATTTTGTTGTTTTATCTGCTGTGTGTTCTAATTCAGACTGGCTTTTGCACTTAAACTATAACTTTTTTAGTGAACTTTTTGTACAGGGCAGAAGCATATTGATTTTTCCGTATGTGTGTTGAACATTTAACCTCGTAACCAAGCAAATTTGTATTTGGTGATTGATTTAGAATTATATTTATATTCTGGTAAAAATGCAGCATAAAAGCATTTGGAAGTAATCAACTTACTTCCATGTTGTGTATCACAACTTTGTTTTCTTATCTGCATTCTGATGTGAAAAAATATGATGACAATTTGTCCTCTGCTTTACCTTTCAGAATAACAGCGTAAGATATCTACCTGGGTTTGGTCCTGTGGTTCCTCAAGAGTGCAACGACTGTGGGAAGAAATTCAACATGGGAGGGCCTATATGGTCTGCCCCGATTCACGATCAAGAATGGGTGACTTCCATATTAGAAAATGTGAAATCTATGAAGGATAGTTATCCTGCCTATGATCGCATCTCAGCTGTGCTCACAACAATATCTGAGGTATTTTCTTATACTTTGCTTTGTCTGCTGAAAGTTCAGTTCCTTGGCCTTTTCCACAATATTGTCTATTGCAAATATAACTGTTTTTGACCGATCCAAATCAAAAGATGAAGGAAAAAGATTACAAAGTTATGTTTGATTGATGGGCCAGAACAGCCGTAATATTGACTTCTGGATTTTGTCTATGAAAATATAATTCCAGTCTCACTAGTGGATGACACACTAAAACTGTTTCTTCTTATTAGTTCCATGCTTTCCTTGATGCAGGAACTGCCTGATGTACCACTCTTTCTGAGTTTGCACAACCTTTGTGCTACACTAAAATGCACTTCCCCTTCAGCAGTAATCTTCCGATCTGCTGTGATAAATGCCGGTTACCGTATATCTGGATCCCATGTTAATCCATTAGGGCTTAAATCAGATGCTCCAATGCATGTCATTTGGGATATTATGAGATGCTGGGTAAAGAGTCATCCCCTCACTTTTTCATTTATTTTTTGTTATTTTTCTTTCATAAAAACAAATAAATTCTTGGAGTAACGATTCCTTCTATTGTTTAAAAATTTGTCGAAACTGTTTTCTCCTGCAGCCAAGGTATTTTGAATTATCCAGTATATGATTTTTTTCATGTAGGTCAAAAATCATCCAGTAAAAGCTCAAGCTCCTGATCAGCCAGGAAGCGTGATACTTGCCCAAGAACCAATTCTACAAGTACATCACACCTCCTTAGTTTCCTCAATTTTTTTTCTTTGAAGTTGGTTGTTGCCACTTGGTGGAAAGTGGAAAACATGAGCCTGTCGCACCTCCACATGTGTACAGTAATTTGTGTTATCCTATTGAGTGGCTTGTTCTCTTTCTGCCTTCTTGTGAGCAGGCAAATTTTGCTCGTGCCATGGCTTCTCTTAGCAAAGCACAAGCCAAGAAGGTTGCACGTTTCCTTCCAAATCCTGAAAGACACTGGGGGCCAAAACTAAGGGCAGGTCGTCAAATTACAGACAAGCACATTTCTCTTTTGGGTCCGGAGGTAGTAAATGGGCATCTCAGCCGCGAAAATGGTGAAGAACCTGACGTCAAGCGCCAAAAGACGGAGGATACAGCAAATCTTACTTCAGCTTCATAGTCACCGGACTCGTTTCTCACCAATTCTTCTTTAGTCTCCTTCATGCTTAAGAGGTTCTGCATTAGCTTGCAAAGATCAGCCAAATGTCATTGCTGTCAAATCCAAATTCTGGTATATCTAGAAGCAAAGTTTCGGCCAACCAATTTTGAATTACAGAAGATGATACTTTTCTTAAACGTGATTAACTATGCAAATACAAGTTGATCATTTTCATTTATCAGAATATTTTGTATATCGCTACGAATGCCAGTCGACATGATGGATGTGTCGTGAAGCTGATTATTCACACATCTTCTATCCATTGTGAACAAGAACATTGTGAAACTGAAGTTGTAATATTGTTTTGTCTCAGTTTGATTTCCTTGAAAGAGTCGAAGCAAAGAGTTTAAACTTCATTTTTGGTTACCATTTCGGCTTATAAGTGGTGGGTTGTGAAGAGAATATAGGTTTGTTGTCATTTTCATAGTGCTCAGAAGCCAAGGCCTTGGTTTAGGTGGGCAATTTGGGAAATACAAACACATATATTGCTTTATGTATTATATTTATATAATATTTCAACTTACCAAAAGCAATTACGGACCATCATTTGGGAAAATTTGGTAAGAAAATGACTTGCACACCAACAGTACTTACCTACACCAAAAATATTTTATTAAATGAAGGATTTATTGCTAAAAAATTGAATCAGTTTGGTCGATTTAGTTGAAAAAATTTTTTTAGTTTGATTTTTAACTTTTTAATTTGGTTAATTTTAATAATTTTTTTGTTAAAAACTAATTGATTTATTAATAATTGATCAATATTTATAAGTTAATCGAATTTTACGAATCAAAATAAACAAATTAATTTTAATTTAGTAATTTTTTTACTTAATTAAAAATCTTTGGTGACAATTTTCTTTAATTTTATTTTTAAAAAACTTGTTCAATTTTAACTCATTTAACATTGAACTTTTAAAATTTTAATTCAAATAAATAAAAATGTAAGTTTGGTTAAATTGAATTTAACGCTGAGTGAAATTTTGTCCGATACGCAAACTGACAAGAAGATATTCTCATTTCATAATCAACAAGTCGTTGTAGTATAGTGGTAAGTATTCCCGCCTGTCACGCGGGTGACCCGGGTTCGATCCCCGGCAACGGCGTTGGTTTTTCCTATTTTTCCAACACACCTGGGCTCTCGGTCCAAGCTCTTTTGTTGTGTTATTATGTTTGTTCTTTACTTCATCAGATGGGAGCTTTGTTCAACAACAGTTTTTCACCATTTCTAGACAATATAGGAAGGCAAAAGTTACTTTGTTGCATGTCACATTCAAAGCTACGTAACTCAAGAAAGTAAATAGAATTTTAAGGTAAAAGATACATCTCATAATCTGAAGATTCAAGCATCAACATAACTGATCAAATTAAGGATACAAATGAGTAATGACTAAAATTTAGGAACTTCATGGACTAATATAAGTTCGATAACTTAACAAAGTGATTGCTGTCCGCAACTGGTCAAAATTGCGCAAGCAACTCTGTTAGAAAAATTTTGGCCAAAATTTTTATGCCTTGCCATTGGCAGCCTTGGCAGAAGCTCCGGCAGGGTTGAGATCGTCCCATGCCTCGATCCAAGTGACCATGGCATCAGAGAGTTTGTCGAAATAAGGATCAACTTTGCCAAGCTTTTCCTTGACTTGCTTAGACAGCTCAATGTAGCACTGTTGAACAGTGGTGCAGTCTTTTGGAAGAATGGCAGACTGGAAGAACGGAATGATCTCTTCCTGCCAGAAGATGCCCTTGTATTCCTTCTTTAGGTTTACAAATGGGTTACTTGCCTTGCTGTGATAGATGTAAGGGAGACCGGTCTTAACTCCTAGTCCCAAATGGTCACAGATGACCTACAAATAGTCATAAGTTAAGGGATGCTATGTTAGCTTGAGATAGATGCACCATATCAAGGAAACATATCTTGGCAAGTTCGATCAGAATAGGAATTGGCTAAGATTGGATTTTCCTTGTTTGAAATCCGTAAATGGGCAACAGACTAAAGGAATGAATTAGATGTTGTTTACCTTGACACACCAGCCAGCCCACATGTCGTCGTAGCGACCAATCGGCTGACCATCTCCCATGAGACCAAAGTACATGGCCGGGCCGATCAAGTCACGGTCAAAACACAAGTTCATGCCACACATGGGGAACAAGGTGCCCTTAGGAATAGTCAAAACAGCATCGACATACCTGAAAAGTGTTTGAAGGATAGTTTCAACAGAATGCTCAAATAGGGACAAAGCCAAATTCTTTATTTGAAACTTAATCATGTACCTGGTGTTCCTCTCCAGTGGCTTGACAAGCTGAGTAGGTGCATCATAATCAGGAATGTTGAGCCACAGGCCATGAGAAACAGCAGTAGGGACACCCTCCCGAAGACTGAAGGGGTATCCACGCACAAAATCAGCTCCATCTCTGAATGGATCGTAGAGAGTGTTGAAGAAAAATGGGGTTGATGGGGACAGAATGTTCTTGATATGTTGCTCAAGTGCATTAATTGCTTTGCCAGAGGGGTCCTTGGCAACCTGATCACAGTGACAATTATTATACCCACATGATAGATAATTCTTTAATTGCATAGATGGTCACAGGTAAACTAAATGATGCTATGACCAGAAAAAAGATGCCATCAAAGAAATGATGAAGAATTTTTGACTGGTTCGTACTTGTTGATCTGTTGTCAGAAAGGGCAAAGGAATTCCATTGTTGCTTTATACGATTTGATTAATCAAAGTGGTAGCACCCTTAACATACAATTTTTCAGATGGAATATGATGATTGAAGAGAATGTTGAAAAAGGCAAGACTTTTTTTTTTCTTCGTCATCTTTTCAAAATCATCTTCAACGTTCCTGGGTCCCTTCTAAATCAGATATATAAAAAATATAACGCCAACATAAGGAACAGATTGATTCATGCGATTGTTAAAGCTTTTTGGCCATCCTTGCCAAGATCTACTTATGCCTATGCAGACACAAAACAACCATACACTTGAAAAAAGTGAACAAAATTCAGGAGGGAAGACATTTAAAATTCAAATCCCGTAGCATAACTTTTTGTCTATTCCCAGACAGAGATCCACAACAGGAAAAGAGAACAAGTTAGGCTAAAAAGAACGCAAATCAATTATAAGAGAGAATTGAATTCACAGCTGTACATCACATTCATACTACAACAAAGTAGATACAACAACACATGCACATTACCATGTGCAAAGTAGAAGGCATTTTTTACACTAGCAACTAGTTTGAATTGTATGAACAAATGCATCTCAGTTGGTATAAGACAAAGGGAATGCTAGATCTCATCCCAAGCTAGCAAAAGCTAGCAGAGAACTTGGAAAATCAAAGGTAAAATCACGTTTCACCAGCACTTATACCGTAGGGTAAAGTCCATATCATAATGTGGAAACATGAACAGATTGTGCTCATGGTAACATGTCTCTTTGAGCTGGAATGCATTTGGATGAAATTAGAATAAGAATCTGAAACCCTGATCTGTAATGCTTAAGTTAAATTCTCCATTTTAGTACGCTGGATTGTATCATGTAAGGGAAAAGGCATAAACTTTATAGATCCGTATTTCACAATGACAATCCTTCACAATTACGGAATTAGCCATTCGAATTAGTTAGAAACATAAACTATGGCATACAAAAAACAGATCAAATGTCCAGATCACCCGAATTGACCAACAGATCAGACCCCCATGAATCTAAAAACAGGAATTGTAGATCTAAATATGCGACAAACGACAACGACCCAGATGAACATTACACAATACCAGAAGAACATAGATCAGTAGAACTTACAAAGCAATCGTCGTCAATTGTGAAGATGTACTTCTTCTTGGACACCATGTAACCAAAGCAGCGACAAGCAGAGTCCTTGAACGAGATGCAAGAAGCCTTAGGACCCAGAATCCTGTTAATGTCATTCCTGTTATAGAGCTCATAATCAAAACCCTCAGGAACCTTGATGGTCTTTGAAGGGTCACCATCTTGAACAATGATGAGATGGTACGGCTCAAAAAATGGCCTCCACATCTCCAAGAAATCCAAGTTTCTTATGGTTGGAATCACTATATCCAATTCATCCTTCAACAGTGGATTTGGGTTCTTAGGCACCGACTTTGTATCAGTCGCAGGCTCAACCATTTTGACAGAGAAAGAAAAAGTTTCGATCTTTACAGAGAAAGATGCGATCTTTGCGCGTAAAAGAGCGAGAAATGGAAAGCTTGCAGAGAAGAAGAGATGGGTCTGTGGTCGTTTATATAATAAAAAATGGTTCGAGACGGCACGTGCCAGACGCGCAAAACCGGCGAAAGTGAAGATCTGTAGTAGGAGACGTGTCTGTGCTCAGCAGAAAACAGGACTTGTTCAAAGCCACAATAGTCGATGTCCTGTGTGAAGGCTTTTTAGATTTTCTCTTTTTTTCAATGTTTTAAAACAACAATTTTTAAGTTTAATTAAATTATTTTTAAAATTTTAAAATATAACTGACATAAATTATTTATAAAAACTTTTAAAATTTAATCAAAAATATTGTTAAATAAAATCTAATTTATTTATTTTAGTTTATAAGAACTTATTAAGTTATAAAAATTGATCAATATATTAATAAAATGTTATGGTTTTTAAAAATAAAATAAATTGAATTAAAAAATTAAAAATTAATCAGTAAAAATTTTCGATTATATAAATATTTTTAGTCTAAATCTCGATTTGGGTATCTTTGTTTGATTATTTTCTTGAGATGATGATTTATAATTCCAAATTATGAACCTTATTATATAGAGATTATTGAGGCTTAGACATATGGAAAGAAGGATATATCTAAGCTTATTTACCAAAAAAACTAAACAATTTCTCTATTAATTAAAAGTAATATTGTATATTACTGACATTTTCAAATTCTGCTGTCAACAAGATTTTTGTAGAGTTAAAATATGAAAATAATTTTTTATATTTTATATAATATTAGTAATTAGAATGGTGAATTTAATATTTGATTTATTATTGATTAAGACCATAAATAAGTTCTAGATTAAACTAATTTGAAGTTTAATTGGAATGTTGGAGTTCTATATTAAATTAAGCGTTCCAAAAATATTAATTGAATTTAAGGTGGGAGTAACTCTTCATTTATCAAAATTGTAACTTCGATGGTACAAAAGGCTTTTTAAAGTTCTTTACTCGTAAATCTTAGATGCTAATGGGTGGCATTCCTTTGGTAAGAAAATGAGATTTATAATTTTATACTTTACCTGAATGAAATAAACTTTCAAAAAGATAATGTATAATTCAATTTAAGTATATACGAAATTATATAAATAATAATAATTTCTTTCCTTTCCTTCATTTTTTTGTTAGGAATTATTTAAAATATTTAAGAAAATTCTTAAATTAAAAAAGAAAAGAAATTTTGTTAAACTTTGGAAATTTAATATAAAAATATAAATTAAAATTATTAAAAAATATATTTAACTTAAGTACAAAAATAAATTACGAATAAAATTTACAAAACTAAAAGGATAAAATAATTAATTGAAATTTTTAATGTACTTATATATGTTTAAATCATTACAAAAATATTTCTATCATTAGAAATTTTGTTCATATTTTTAAATTATATACATAATTATTCATTACATACAAAAATTAAAAATTTTGAAAAAGAAGCTATATTTTAACATTAAAATTTCAAATAATTTGAAGAAGCTAAAAGTTTATTGCCACCCTCAATGTTTAAAACAAAATACAAAATAAACCTTAACATTTTAAAGTGTTTGAATTGTTTTCAAAATATTCAAAACAGACTTTAATTTAATGAAAATTTTAATAAAATTAATTTTTTATCAATTAAAATATCACGTCAATATTAATATTAATGTTATTTTTTAAAATAAAAATGAGTCTAATTATTTGAAATATATAATAATGAATATCACTGACATAATCCACTATCAATAGGTCTCATTGTTAAGTATATTTGATATTTGAACTTATTTTTATTTTAAAATATGAAAATAATAATATATTAATATTGACATAGTATGTAATCGACAGAAAGTTACACCTTTCAACGAAATTTTCATTAAAGATTCGTTCTAAACGTTTTTGAATTATTAGAGTTTAATCGAAATGTTTCAAAATTTTAAGATTTAATTTATATTATATTGTAATAGTTAATATTTAAAATACCTTTTCACCAAATTACAAACCAAATCAAGAACTCTAAATCCTTTTAACCAAACGAAATCCCTTCATAAATGTATGAATGAGATATTAATTATATTTTAATTAAGTAATTATAACATCATGTTATTATTTATTTATTTTAATTCATTCATTAATTCATTAAAATATTTTAATTAATGAATGAATTATATTTTAATTAATTATACAGTAATTAATTATATTTTAATTAATTATAACTAATTAATATTATTATATTAATTAATTAGTATTTAAAATATTTTAAAAAAAATCACTACTAATAATAAGTTTCATTCCCCTAATTAAAAAATATAAAGAATTCTCTAAAAATAAGATATCAAAGTATTGCTTATGTAATACTCCCTCTGATTCATAATAAGTGTCGTTTTAAAAAAATACACGCTTATTAAGAAAGTTAATGAAATTATAGATATACCCTTGTTAATTAAGATAAGAGAGAAATAAAAGATTAATTTTGCCTTGAAATTGTGATCTTTATAATTAAGATGAGAAAAAAATGAAAGGTTAATTTTGGAAGAAAAATTATACACATGCATACAAAGTAAAAAATGACACTTGTTTTAAATAATTAAAATATATCTAAAACGACACTTATTATAAATCGGAGGGAATAATAATTATCAACCAATCATTCACTTTTTTTTTTCTTTACCCCTTAGCGACGCACCCTAAATGCTTTTAACGGTGCATCACAATCCCCAATAAATCTCAATCCGCAATGAATAAAAGGAATGGTCACCGCCGTAAGAAAAGTGAATTGACCATAAAGCAGCGAATTGACCACAAAGCGAAGAGACATGTGTTCCAATGAGATGGGAGGTCATGTTCTTGCTTCTTAAATCACTTTCTTCATTTTCGCATGTAATTGTGGGTCTAAACATGGCAATAAATGTCAAAATTGAACCTATGAAAGAACCTTTTTATTAAAAATAAAAATAAATAGGTTTTTATATATAATTAACATTTATTCTTAAAAAAGCATCATGAGAAGGAAAGGTGACATGCACTATTTATTTAAGACTCATCTTTCAGAGTCATGATATTGAATTATATGCAATTCATTTTTAAGTTTAATTACATTTTCAACTACTATTCATTTTATGAAAAAGCAGAATTTTACTTATTTTAATAAGTCAAATAATATTCTTCTGTCAAAAATGTATAAATAATTTTAATTTTATCCTATTTCGTAAGAGCGACAAAAATAAGAAGAATCTATTGATTTTTTATTAAGTCTTAGATGAAAAATTACGAGAAGAGATTCAAGTTTATACAAATTAGAAAAGTTAAATGAATAAAAAACTGAATTAATTCAATTAATTTAATTATAAAAAATTAAATGAATTAATTTTTATTTAGTTTATCTTAATAATTATTATTGTTAAAAATTTTAGTTTATTAATTAATCAGTTCATTTTTATAAATTAACTTATTTTTGTAATTTATAATTAATGTATTTGTATTCAATAGTTTGTTTTTAAAATTGTTTAATTTTATTCAATTTTTATCGTAAATTATTTTTTAAAATAAAAAATTTAATATTAATTAAAATTTTATTTTAGAAACATTGCTTAAAAATCACTTAAATTTAGACTGTGTAGCCTTCTCTTCCTGGAAAGAGAACGTTAATTAAGACAATAAACAATAAAAGTAAATTGACTTGGTATGTGGACGAGCTTGCACGACTTTAGAGCGACTTTGATTCGTTCCAAAATGTCATAAGCTATCGGAAACTACCAAACCTTTGACTCTTTTTACGCCACTCACTTGCAATGATCTTCCACGTACTTTACGTGTGGATTCATTAATGGCAACTAAATGTTTCTTAATCTTTAAGATGATGAAGATGGATTGTATATATATTTTTTAACTCTGTGATAATTAGTAAATGAATTATTTACTTAGATACATAGTTATAACAATTTTGTATATGATAATTACATAGTTTTAAGTATCACTCTACAGTTAATAAGTTGGTTATTCATATTATATTTATTTATTATTTTAAATTATTATTTTATTAAGGTTAGACAATAATAGAACATAAAAAAAAGTTTACCATACCCTATCTTTTTCTTACGAAAGAAGTAATCAATCTTATAAACTAAAATATGGAAATACTTATACCTTATTTGGAACAATAGAAATTGAATTCAATTCAATTCTTTGGAACAGAAAAAAAGATGAGTTTAATTCACATACATAATTGAAACCTACCATTCTCTATAAATTCAATTCAGCTAAAAAACTACAAGAATTGAATTACAAAATGACTTTAACTCTTCTTTTAAATGTTGAAAATTACTCTTCCAGTAATACTCATGCAATAACCTTATCTCTTCAATCGACGCTGCCCCTCCCATCTCACTATTCTTCAACTGACGCAGCCCTAAGGAGCCCCTCCCACCAAGAAAAACAACAACACCTTCTCTAAGAATTGACACCTCCCACAGGTTTTTCCTTTTCCTCATCGTTCTCTTTTAGATCCATAAATTCTCAAGAGATTGAATCAGTTTCTTCGTTCTTACACATAGAGACCATTGAGTTCTGCACTTTTTACAATACTTTTTGGTTGAGGGTTAAGGTGTGATCATGAGTTACTCGAGATCTCTTGAAAGTTTGCTGGGTTTAAAATTTTGGGTGTTTTATAAATTGAGTTTTACTTTCTTTTTTTGTTATGATTTGACTTCATCTAGTTGTGAGAGTATGCTAGTTTCATTTAGTATTGAGAAACAGACTTTCTTCATGTTGACTTTGCTGCAGTCTGTTCCTTTTCTTATTGGTTTTACCACTCCTTAAAAATTCATTTTAGAGTTTTGCATTCCCCAGTGATAAAAGCTGTTGCTTTCTCATAATTATTTTTCATACTTTTTAGTTTATTTTTTTTAATTAATCAAAACTAGAAGTGCATCTAAGAAAACAACTTCTCCATGTTCATAAACTTTTGAACAAAAAACTACATGACCATCCCAATTTTTCAAATCTTTCTCTGCCCTGCCCCTATATTTCTCAAAATGCATGTTTTAGTTGACCACGACCTAGCAAACTTCGATAATCAGGAGGGGAGGAAGCAGTTACCTTGAGTTTTTGCAGCTTATCTCACTTTTAGATTATTATATATTATATTACTTTTTTAAAACAATTAATAAAATGATTTTTAGCCAATGCCAATATATTTTTCTACTTGTTTTGTGACAATAAATAAAATTTAAATGTAGGCGATATGAGAGGATTTGAAAGAAATGCTCTACTTGCTATGGTAGCTTATGCAGGTTATTTGGTTTGCTTGAATTATATATATCATTAAATGTCTCGAGTTAATAGACAGCTAGTGCATCCAAAAATAGGTCATAGAGAAATTGCACGTCAAGAATTACTAACCGCAATAGAGATACAATATAATGCATATAGCGTTTTACTCATGAGTTATAGTGCATTTATTCGCTTATATTCAATTTTTCGTTGGAGGGAACTATTAAGAGATAACCAATATAGTTTGTTTGAGGAACAAGTTGAAACATTTTTACATATTTTAAGTGGTATAGCTAGCACTTGTTCATAAAGTTTCCTTTTTCGACGATCTACTTAAACAATTAGTCTTCACTTCCACCAAGTACTCATAGCAATAATTACCTTCGAGGATCTATTTTTAGTTCAACCAAGTGGTTTGGTTGTCCCTTCCAAAATAATCAATAGCAGAAGAAGATTTTATCCATATTTTTAGGTATTTTTTAAAACAATTTATGTACAAAAACATACTTTTTATATTAATAGAAAATTCTAATACATTTTATGGATTTTTTAGAATTGTATTGGTGCCCTTGATAGAACACATATCAAAGTAAAAGTTTCAAAGGAAAATATATCAAGGTACAAAGGAAGGAAGAGTTATCCTACAATGAAGTCTTGGTTGCATTCACTTTTGACTTAAAATTTACATACGTCCTACTTGGATGGGAAGGTTCAGCCTTAGATTTAAGAACTTTAGATAATGCATTAGCTAGAGAAGATAAGCTCATTGTTCCTCAGGGTATCTTTTAGTTGAAGATTATTAAATTCCATATTATATCCAAAAAGTGTTATTGTTAATAAGCATCTAATAAATGGTTTTACTTTTATTTATAGGTAAATTCTATTTGATGCTAGATATATGTTACGGTTCAGATTTATTGCTCCTTATAGAAGCACTCGATATCATTTAAAAGAGTATTCTCGGCGGGCTCCAACTAATGTAAAAGAGTTATTCAACTTGAGACATGCATCATTACGTAATGAAATTGAAAGGGCATTGGGTATTTTGAAGTGTAAATGTTCCATTTTATCTGAGATGTCAAGATACGATGTGAACACATTATTTGAAATTATGTTAGCTTGTTGTATTTTACATAACTTTTTGATACAATATGATCTGGATGAAGAACTTGTTGCAAGAGTTGATAGAGAGCTATTGAATAGTGATCATGAGGATGATAATATCTTTGGAGGAATTGCTAGTAATGAAGATGATAGAAAAGGAGAAATAATAAGAAATAGTATAGCTGCACATATGTGGAATGATTACATTTCTCGATATTGATTTGTTGAAAATTTTGTCATTACATTATGTAACTTTGTTTATGTTTTTTTTTACTGCCACTTGTAAACATGATTATTCGTCCTTTGAATGTAATTGTCGTTAACAATTTTATGCTTGTTTATGTTGATGAGAAAAGTAAGAGATAATAACAATATAAGATGGTTTATGTTGGATTGTATTTGAAAAAAATAGGTGACACGATGGACGTAGAGGTAAATTATGATGAAAAAAAGATGATGGATATTTGAAGTGGAATTATGAAATGGATAAGTGCATGCTTCAAGTTCTTAAGAAGCAAAAAACAATAAAGGCCAAAAGGAGGATAAAAATTTTAGTACTGGTGTATATAGAGAGGTAATAAAGGAAATTAATGAAAAGTTTGGGGTTAAGATTAGTCGGAGCAAAATTGTAATTCGGTTGAGAACTTTAAGAGAAGAAATGCATTTGACAATATTTCTTGATGACAAAAGTGAAATTGGATGGAATTATGTTACCAAGACATTTAAAGTTGTTCCAGAGGTGTGGCAAAGTTTGATACAGGTATTTTATTTAATATTCATATAGTTATTTTTTTATAATTGTATTATTTTTTATGCATAAAGTTTGTTGACATAGTTTTTTATATTTTAATTGATAGGTTAACGAAAAGTTGAAACATATTCGAGGGAAGCCTTTACTTAATTTGGACTTTGTTCGCGAGATCTATGAGAAAGATAAAGCTACGAGATTTGAAGCTGAAAGTGCAAAGGATAAGGTTCAAATATGGGAAAAGGAAAGGTGGGATATGAATATTGAGGGCATTAATAATATGCAAACAAATAATAAGGTTCACTTAGAGAGTTTTTATCCACTTGAGCGCAAGAGTACTCCAACAAAACCAACAACTCAAGCTCTCTCATCATCAACTCCTTTAGTGTCAAAGCCATTCTACACGAGTAAAAAAAGAAAAGCACGAGTAGAAGATCAAATTTTTTCAGAATTACAAGTTATGTCCAATGCAATGAAATAAATTGCATAAGCTATTGTGGCCACAAACCCTCGTGTTAGAAAAGAGGAGGAAATATTTGACGCAATGAAAGAATTAGGATTAGAAGGACGTGTCCTCTTTGATACAGTTGATTGGCTTGTAGAGTATCCTAACTTTATTGGTGTGTTTTTTGCATATCCAATTGAACTACGATTATATTAGTTATCTAAGAAGATGGGTTGGTGTTAGGTTTTTATAGCTTGCTCTATTTAAGTGTAGAACTTTATGGATGATATAACTTGCTCTATGCAAGTATGAATGTTTTTATTTAATTTTCTGATGTTATGTCTCCTTATTACAGGAAGACAAGTTAAACTTGTTATGATATTATGTAATTCAGAGTGAAATTTCAAAAATTGATAATGCCTTGTAGTTGTTAACGCAAAAGAGCTACTGTTTGTTCATACATTTTTAAGCTTCTAAATTATAATAGTTTTCTATTGTCTTTATAGCTCGATCTAGGCTAATGTCATTTACAATCAATTTTTTCTTTTCATTTTAACAATGAACTTTTTTTATGATATCACTTATAATGAAATTGATGCTATGTAAGTGTGAATGTTAATTATTTAATAAGATTATCTTTTAGTCAAGGGTAAAAATGTCATATGAAATAATTGAATTCATTTTGATTATGTTCTAAACAATATAATTGAATTCAATTATAATATTACTGGGTTTGTTCCAATCAGTATAAATTGAATTCAATTTAATCTCGTTAATGTAATTAAATTAAATTCGTTAATAAATTCAATTTGAAGGTTCCCAAACGGCCTGTTAAACAAATGCGTTAATGCTTATTGGAGAACAAGTTCATCGAACTAACTTCATATGAGAAATTCAGTTGAATATGACTTATATGTCCATGAAAATTCTCATAGTGATGATTGTATAAATATTCCTTTTACCTGAGCTCTCCAAATTTATCTTGCATAAGGATTGTCATATTTTTTATACTACTTATAACTTGTTCTAATTAAGGATAGCTCATCAGATATAACACAAATTATATGAAGGTAGTTGAGTGATCAAAATATGATTTATCACTTTAAAATAATAAGGGAGAATATTTCATGTTATTGATTAGTATTAATTTTGAACATCCTTGACCAAGGTGGAATATGTTTGTAAATAATTTACAAATATTATTAATTGAATCAATAACTAATGATTGACAATTAATATGATTAAACTCAAAATAAAGTTGACATTAATATCATATTTTAAGTCTAATTTGAACATTATATGATGAAACAATTGAATTATACAGAAAAAGTATGCATTAAAAGATTAATCAAAACTACTTTGACAATCCTAAATATTTAGATGGTCATGATGTGTTATTAGGTGTTAATATTTATCCATGGATATAAAATGTTTAATAGAGAATTAAAGACAAATTAAAGGAGTTTTAATTTTTTAAATTATTTTTAAAGATTTTTTAAAATTATTTTAATTTGTAATTTTTTTAAAATTTCAATTTTCTTAAACTTTAATGAAAATATAATAACAAAATATATGCAACATAAACAAAGGATAGGGATGACAACTAGGCTCAAACCAACGACAACACCAATAGATCAAAGTTAATTGGACCTTGGGTTCAGACTTTTAAAATATTGGTTTTGTTTCTTATAAGCAAAACAATGACATTATTTTGTATTTTAATTTTTAAAAAAGTTTCGTGCTACCTTAAGTCTAATAGACTTGAGCTTAGGCACTCTAACTGTTACCTCAAGACCAATAGGCTTGAGCTTAGACACTCTACCTCGGATCTCATCGATCCTCAGGCCTAACCCAAGCCCAAATAATCTAAGTCCAAGCCTAGCCTATTTCCATATAAAAATAAACATTACAATTATATTAAACCTCACTCTTAAACTCGAATAAAAATTGTTCACTCCTGCTCAAATTGATAATTTACTTAAATTATTAATAAATATCAAATTAAATTTAACAACTTAGTTAAATTAATATATTTGTAACAACCTACTGTTCATACATGTATGTTGTCCATTACTTTTTTACCAAGGTTCACGAGATTAAATTTTTTTGAAATAATTTCAAACTAAAAAAAAATTCAACCAGGAGTTTTTAAAATTTTCTCAATTTTTTAAACTTAAAAAGAGATTTACATATTTGCCCTACAATCTCTTATGTACATCATCAGTTCATGCTGAGGAAGGGTTAGCTTAGTTCGATGAGACTCTAACGTGCAGTCCATTAGGAGCTTCAACTCTTGGAAACTTAAGAAGTGTGTTTCCTCCGACTTCTTCCCATCTGCAGAGTTAGTAGATGGTCAAAACACTTTCATGGTTTCCTGTTTTTCTTCTAAGTTGGTGAGAGACTTTAATGTTTTACCTGTATCTAGTTACGAAGTAGTGAAGGAAAGTCGAAATTTCTGCTATTCCTAGTTCCTTTCCAGGGCACTGTCTTGTGCCTCCTCCAAAAATGAAAAGATTGTTCTGACACTCCAATCTCTTATCCTGCATTTACAAGCCAAGCACATATAGTTCAGACTCTGGAGGGCTCTCTTTGTTGTGTGTGTGTGTATGTGTTTATAAATTGGCAAAGAAAGGACTGTTCCTTTAATGGTTACTAACCAGCCATCTCCAGGGATTGAAGGTCAATGGCTCAGGATATGAATATTGATCATAGTTAATTTCTCTAGTGTAGACATAGATTCTCCATCCTTTCGGAATGATAAATCCTGTAACAAGAAGGGTACAGATTTTTTTATATCGGTAGAACTCGCAGTCGCTATTTTGACAGGAACATATGATCATCACTCACCATTTAGTTCCATTTCCTTGGTGGTTTTTCTCAGTACCCCATTAACAACAGTAGCCAATCTTGAAGTCTCAAAGATTACCTGTATCAAGTGAAACCAGAAATATGGAAGTTTTATTGTATATACTTTCTGATATTTTTGTTTAAAGGAAGACTTAAAGCTAAGACTTAAAGCTCTTACTGCACGAGTGAAATGCATAGATTTAAGGTCACTGAAGTCAACCGGATCTTCAGGTTTTTTCCTATGTCGAATTGCCAAGTGCTCTTTCTGCAAACATGTGTAGTTAGTACCAGAAACATTGCATTAATGGTGTTCAAAGTTACATCAGAACAAGAAATGTTCTACCTTTAGTTCTTCAAGAACTCTTGGGTGATCATGCAGGTACTTGACAGCCATCATGGAAGTAGTTGAAACAGTTTCATAACCCGAATACAAGATGGTGATTACTTGATCAATTATTTCATCATCCGTTAACTTGTATCTGTTCTCTTCACTCTTCATCATGAAACTGAGCATGTCTTGGTGGGATTCTCTTGATGCTCTTCTTTCTTCCATTAGTGATCTTAACATGCTCACGATGCTCTTCCTAGCCTGTGTAACTCTGCAACGTCAAACAAATCCTGAAACATAGACTATATAACTGCAGATGTGAAATTTTTACCTGGGACCCACGATGGTAATTTGTTCCAGGAAGGTCAATTGGCAAGGAAAGAGTCCCCAAAACCAGTTTGAAGAACTCAGGCATGAATGATTGAGAGACTGGGATGGAACTAGTACCCGCAATTTGCTTAAATGATGAGAGAAATGCCATCTGCATGAAAAAAAAAAGGAGCAGGTCAAGCTTGGATCAGTTCAAGGACCTTGTGCTCAAAACTGACAAAAATCATTTTTTACCTCTTTGGTTTTGAGCTGAATATCAATGATTTGGTTATTCCAGTTACTGAGATGGGTTCTCATGAACTCATCAATGGTTGGTAGGAGCTGTTCTCTGATCATGGTGGGGTTAATGAGTGACAGCAGAGCTCCTCTTATGTGCTTGTGAGTAGCGCCATGAATGGCTGCAATGTTGGATTTGCCTAAGATATCCAACATGGACTGTGGGTAACCAGGAACAAGCCCTTTGGCTTCATTCATCAATATGTACCTGTTGAGCTCTGGATCCATGGAAACAATGGTGGGACAACCAAGAATGTGGGATTTGAAGAAACTCCCATACCTACATATAAGATTAATTAACGAAAGAATCTACAGTAAAAACAAGGAAAACACCAACAGAGACTTCGGGAACTAACTAAGAACAGAACAGAGAAACAATCACCTGGCTCTTCGATTTTTCATGAAGTTTGGACCTTGCTTTAGGAACTCAGTGGTCTCTCCAAAAACTGGCCAACCCATGGTGCCTGGAGGCAACCCTTTAGTCCTGTATATCAACTCGTTCCATTTCAACAAAGCTGAGGAAAAACAGAGCAACAAGAGAATTACCACCACCATGAAAGCCATGAAAACAGCCATTGATGATGATGAGAAAGCTCCAAGCCCACTCCCCAAGGTGTGTATATTTATAGACCTTTGAACTGAACAAAGGCATATGTTGAGAAAGATGTATGGACCAACCCTACAAAGCAAAGGGACCCTACTCTTACACCATAGGTAATCAAAGCACCAGAAAAAGCTTTGACCTAACAGAGGATCGAACATAGGAATGAATGTTATGTTTGTATTAGCAGAAGTCAATGCAGTATCTGATATTAGCAGATTACTTATTCCTATAAATGATTTGGACACTATTGCCATGGAAACTAGAAAGGAAGGACATAACTAATGTAGTTAACAAGGGAAATGGAAGAAAGAAGGCACATGCACATTACCCTTTTGTGTGAATGGAAAAAGGCACTACCTCTAATGGAAATTACAAAAAAGTGAAATATTTTGTAGTCAATTTATGTAATTATTAGTAGTTATTATTACTGTAAATAATAATAATAAAAATATCTTTTTATTTTATATAATTATAAATAACTATAATTTAATAAGGTTATGAATATTAGTCTATTTTAGGAGTTTAACCTTTCTAGAAATTAATAAGAGAAGTTATGTTAGTAAAATTTTCAATTTATTCCTTCAATTTTTTGTAAATTTTTTTGAAATAATCTCTGTACGAGTTATGGATAAGGCTACATACTATTAGACTTCTTTAGACCATGCTCTTTTTTACTAAATTGTTGTTTTGGGGTTAATTACAAAAATCTCAAATTTTGTTCAATTTTACAATTATAGCCCAAACTTTAAAAATTGACAATAAAATATTCAAACACTCAATTTTTTCTATTCTAATCCGAACTTTAAAAAGTGGCAATAAAATACTCAAACTATCATTTTTTTTATATTTTAGCTCGACATTTGTGTTGAAGTTAAGTTTGTTAATATAACTTGCTACATATTTTAGAAACACTAACTATTTATAAATATCAATCAAAATTAACACAACAAACAAAGATTAATGAAATGACATCATTGTTAAAAATGAAATCTCTAAATCAACTTAGGCATCTTTAGCCTTTTGTTATCTATTCGTTCTCTCAAAACCCTCAGTTCTTTATTTTCTGTTTGTTCTTCCATCATCCAAACTATTCTCGCATTGCAACATATTACACTAACAAGCTCTTTGTTTTTAATTCATTCTCTTTATATTCTTAATGTGAGAGCGTCGAGGCTATCTAATCTGAAAATCCAAGAGTGAAGGCACTGAAAGAATAAATTAAAATCAAGGATAATTTAAAACATATATTAAAATTGAGGAAAAATTAAAATATTAACATCGGGCTAAAATTAAAAAAAATTATAAGTTTATATATTTTGTTGTCACTTTTTTAAGTTTGTGTTATAATCAGAGACGGAGCTACAATGGGGTAAGTGGAGGCACTTGCCTCCACTACCTCCAAAAATTTTCACATAGAAAAATTATTATTTTAAGTTTTGATCTCATAAAAAAATAAAATTTTTGCTCCCATTAAAATTTTACCTCTATTAAAAATAAAATTTTACCTCCATTAAAATTTTGGCCCTACTTAAAAAAATTTCTAGATCTGTCCCCGGTTATAATTGCATAATTAAACAAAGGTAGATATTTTTATAATTATTTTTTAATCTCATCCTCCACCTATTTTTTTCCATTTTTTATTTCAACAAAAAAAATCCTTCAAATTTTAATTCTTTTTACTTAGAATGCAACTTGTTTACCACTATACCAACACCAGAGATCTGTGAACTGTAATTCCTAGAGAATCACCACAGAACTGTACTATTGACCTTGCTTGTACAACTTTGTCAGTTTGTCTAGTCAGCTTGGAAAAAAAAAAACATAAAGATTCTTCATTTATGTCGTGATTTTATTGTCACTTGTAACTAATGTACTAGAATTCAGATGCGTGTGAGAATGAGGTGAATCCACTTGTCTGATCAAAAGGCAAAAAGGAAAGCTAAATGAAGAAGAACCCACTTTTCTTTGTTGAATGAGATTAAAGAAAAAGCACGACTCTTTGGTGAAATTTGGATTATAATTGGATTTGACGCTTAATTTAAAAATTCGAATAATTATATTTTTATTTTAAATTAAAAATAAAATATGAGGTCCTTTTTTATATAATTTTTGAACTTTAACTTGAACTCCGACTCAAATTATTAAAAATGTAATAAATACTCGCAGTTTTCTAATAATCATATTATTTCATAAATTAATTATTAGTTGTATATAATAATTTATAAATTATATAATTTCAATAAATATATAATTTAAAATAAAATGATAGTATGCTTAAATACCTTTTTAGGCAATATTAATTGAAAGTGACACCACAACTAATTATAAATTCTCTTGCCAAAATCTCCCTTTCTTTGTTTTGGCAAATATTGCCTTTTGACAACAATATTTCGTTACGCGGGGAATGAAATTATTGATTGCTTATGTTTAGTTACATCAATAGTCTGAGTGCAAATTCTAGCAAATATGAGACAGGGGCCAAAAATATAAAATCTCATAAGTTTAAAATTAGTTTTAATATTTCATTATCTCTCTTTTCTTCTTAGGTTTTTAAGGCAAAAATACAATTATCCCCTTGTTTTATCCCTTAGTAAGTTATATCCCATTTATTTTAAAAATAAACTTATTACTTTCCTTGACGACGGGTCAAAGGAGCTTAAAATTTAAAAAGACTTTTTTTACTACTGTATTATGATGATATTACTCTAATTATACATGTTACATTTTTTGGAAATACATTAAACCCCTATTTTTTTACTTTACCTCATTTTGCCCTTTATATCAAAAATAAAAATTATTTTAAGCATGAATTACATTTTGATCATTAATAAATAAAAAATTATTAAAAATATCATTGCCACATAGAAATAATAGAGGTGTGCTTGTTTGATGAGTATGAAAAAAAGGAAATGAGTATGGAATAAAAGATTTAATTTAGTAAGGGATTATAATTATAGAGTCATTATTTTGATTACCCATTTTTGGTTAATATCCCATTCCTTTCCTAATATAGAGGAATATGTATCATTGTTATGTAAGGATATGCTTGTTACGATTAATTAAAATATAATTACTAATTAATTAAAATATAGTAATTAATTAATTAAAATGTTACTAATAATTAATTAAATACAATATAATTAATTAAAATATAATTAATTCATTAATTAAAATATTGTAATTAATTACAATTAATTAATCAATTATAATTAATTAATTAATTATAATTAATTAATTAATTACAATATAAGTAATTAAAATATAATTATTCATTAATTAAAATATTTTAATTAAAAATTATTAAAATATAATTTATTCATTAATTAATAATTATATTGTAACTAATTAATTACAATATAATTAATTAAAATATAATTAATTAATTAATTATAATAAATTTTTATTTCTTAGTATTTTTAAAAACCAATCATTATCAATGATAATGATAATCATTCATTCTTCTTAACCAACCATCATAATTATAATGATAATATCTATTCTCATTCTTTACTATATTCATTCTCATTCTTATTACCATTCTTCTGTATGAACCAATCGCCCTCTTAAATTTAAGGTGTGCCTATTTGATGAGTGTAAGGAAAAAGGAATGGGTATGGAATAAAAAATAAAGCTTGATAAGAGATTATGTTTGGATGGCCTACACTTTCATTCCTAATTTTTGAACATTGCTCTATTCCCTTCAATTATGAGAAAAATGGAAGACAGTTCTTTCAATATTCTTTGTTTTTCAATACGGTGGCTTCGTCACTATTATTTATTCCTATCTTATAATTCAAGGCAATGCTTTATTATTATTATTTTTGTTTAGTAAGGTTTAGTATTCTTTAATTAATAATATTATTAATTAATTAATTATATTTTAATTAATTGTATAATATAATATAATTAATTGATTAAAATATAATTTATTTTTACTTTTAATATTTTTATAAACTAATAATAATAATAATAATAATAATAATAATAATAATTTCTATTAATTAATAATAATAATATTCATTCAAATTGCTGCGTTATTTTAAAAGAATCAACGGCTCCTTATTTTTAAAACGAGAGATAAAATAACCATATTTTTGCCTATTTTATTAACAGAAAACGAATTTCAATGTACGATTTCTTTTTTGTTTCCAAGAAATTACTGCTTAAGCAGTACAGGAAATTAATAAGAATGGCGGCGAAAGCTGTCCTTTGAGGGTCTCGACGCACAAGATACATAGAACACAAAGGTGTCAAAAGAGCCATAACTATGTATACGTGCGAGGTCATGCACATTGATCTGCGTGCAAAAAATTAATACATATGGTCCTTTAGCAATAAACTTGCTTGCGTGCAGAGGATGAGAGGAGTGAAATCTTCTCTTGCAGTTATCCAAGACCAGCCTGTTTCATTTATGCATGACCACAGATTTTATTGAGACCGCTCGCATGGATAGTTCAGTTGGTCATTAGAAAAGAAATTGAGTCTAAAATTTTAGGTTTAAGTTTTGATAGTAGCAGTGTAGGAGCTTATTTAATGTGGTGATTTTTTGTGCGCATCAAATATTGGGTCGTCTTTTCAAAAAATTGACTGAGATCAAACCATAATTTACCTCCCTTACATAATATCAGGCCAGAGTACAGGGACGTCTAAGGTGAGCATTCCACCTTTTTGAGTCCAAGATTTTATTGAGACCTACTAAAATTTGATAGAGTAGGGTTGGTCTTGGATAAAACGAACAGGAGAACTGCTCCCGGGATGAGATGGTCCTGACACAGTAAAGTCGCAGCTTTCGTCATTGGAATGCAGGCAGGCACTGAACCAGCTCCTTGGAATTTGTCTAATTGCTGTTGGACCTCAATGAATGGCATAAGGAGTCAAATTCAGAAGATGCGTTGACTTGAACGACGAGACCCAAAAAAAAAGAAGAAGCTAAAACTACAAATTCAAGGCTTTAACCAAAAAGTAAATGAACTCTTAAAATTTTAATGTTTATAAATTGATTCTTAATATTAATATATGTTTACCAACATATTTTGGTAGGAATAATTTATTAGTTAATAATAATAAGGATAGGGGTTTATTTATAAGATTTTTAAATTTTCATTTTTAAGTTTCATATAAATAAAAGTTAACATTAAAGTTTTAACTTATAAATTTTGAAATATAAGGTGTTTATTTAAATTTCAATTACAATTTAAGGGTTAATTTGTATGTTTTGCCTAAATAAAATAAATATATGTAACAAATCTTAGGTTCAAAGATTACAAGGCATGGTTTTATTAATTTACTTCAGGGGGCGTTGTGTCAATATATTTTTATTACGAAAAAGATAAAGAGCATCACCGATAATTAAAAAATAACATCATATTTTTCGAATAATTATTGAAGCATTAGTTTGGATATTGTCCTTACAGGTGGGATCTAATCAAACAATTTAGTAATATTTTTAAATTTGAAAGTTAAAATGATAAGATAAGAAATTTAAGGATTAATGGTTTAATCAATATTAAATTATTATAAAATTAGCTTAATATTGAATAATATTTAAAATAAAATTAAATAAAATGTACTTATCTATTAAAAATTAAAAATAAGATATAAAATAAAATAAAATAAAATATATTTATTTTAGTTATAAAAATTGATTAAAATTTTAAAGATTAAAATAAATAAAAAGAAAAGGTTAAAGTTAAATAAATTTTAAAAATTTTATACCTAAATTGATTAAATTAAATTAATTTTTTAATTATTACATTTTAGATGGTTATAAAGAGGACAAGTGTTGGAGTTGTTGAGTATATCTTTCCTTTTTGGCTTCTTGTTGCTTTTATTGAAGCTATAGGTTGTCCTTATAGGCTTATATAGGTCTAAAGTTTTCATTGTATTGCGACCTGAAGAAAAGGTGTAGATTCACTGTGGGTTTCTTAGAATTAACACAAAAACATGCAAATCCTTTATTGTTTCGTCTCATTTTCGAAACTAATAAATTGGTTCAGGCGTCGTTTTCGATGTAGCGCAGAGGAGCACAAGCGAAGAGAGCATTAATGTTTAAGCAACGGGGTTAGAACTCAGAATTTAGATATGTTCAAGAAGAGGTCAGATAAAAATGTTGACTAAAGTTTTTACCATTATTTCTTTTTCTATTTTACATTTTTATTAGAATATTCTATATTGACTAAACCTAAAAATGCTAAAGAGTTTATAAATAATAAAAGTTAAATATCTAAATGACTAGTCCTATTCATTTTAGTAATGTTTGACCCAAAAGTAATTTTTGTTAATAGACTCTACCCTCTATCCATATTAAAAAATTTAATGTGGTATCTAAACGGGCTTGGTCCATATTACTAATTTTCCAGTTGTGTGGTTCGGATGTCCAGTTCTACCGACTCGGCCCTGTTATCACTGTGTTTATTTCAAGTGACAACTGGATGTTTAGTTCCAGTTACACTTGAGAGAGAGTGTTAAAGTATCTTATATTGACTAAACATGAAAATGTTAAAGGGTTTATAAGAGACAAATGTCAACTATCCAAATGATTAGTTTTAGTCATTTTGATAATGATTGGCCCAAACTCAATTATTGTTAATGGACTCTACATTCTACCTATATTAAAATTTTTAATATAGTATGAGAGCATGTTTGGTCAAGATTCTTAATTTCTTGATTGTCCATTTGGATGTCCAGTTCCAACAGCCCGGTCCGGTTACCATTGTGTTTATTTCAAGTAACAACTGTCCAGTCTCAATTGCACTTGAGGGGGAGTGTTATAATATTTCATATTAACTAAACATGAAAATATTAAAGAGTTTATAAGTGGTAAGGGTCAACTATTCAAATGACTAGTTGTAATAATTTTGACGATGATTGACCAAAACCTAGTTCTTATTAATGAACTTTACACTTTACTCGTATTAACAATTCTAATATAGTATAAGAACAGATTTGGTCAAGATTATTAATTTCTTAGTTGTCTGTCTAGATGTTCAGTTTCAGCGGTCCGATCCGATTATCATTGCGTTTATTTTTCATGACAACTGGATGTGCAGTCCCAGTTACATTTGAGGGAGAGTATTAGAGTATCTTACATTGATTAAACATGAAAATATTAAATAATTTACAAGTGATAAGGGTCAATTGTTCAATTAACTAGTTCTAGTCATTTTAACAATGATTAACTCAAACTTAATTTTTGTTACCGGACTTTACATTCTATTCATGTTAAAAATTCTAAAAATTTTAATATTTAAAAAATAATATTTTTCATCTTGAAATAAAATATAAAAATAGTGATATAGATAACATTACGAGTTTATTTAAGCATAAGTCACGTATTTAACTAATATTTAAAAAATTATTTTAAAGATTACATCATAGTCTAATAAATTTAAATTCTTTAGTTATAATATTACAAATTCATTACATTTAAAAATTTTAATTAAAAATTTATAAAAAATATTTATAATAACATTAAAGTAAAATAAAATTTTATGAATAATAATAGGAACTATCTTATTATTTGTTTGCATTTATGAGTTCAACCCTCAAAAAGGAATTCATATTTCTATACCTTCTATCCTTATAGAATATTAAATATTAAAATCCCTTTCTTTTATGTTAAAAATAGAATGACGCTCGAAAATTTATAAAAATTAGGATTATTATTAAAAAATTATAAACTTCATTCAACTATGTTATACAACTTAAAATTTAAAAGTGACATTAAAAACTTCTAATTTTTAATTTTTAACAAAGATATTTGGAAATTAAATTTTTTGTTAAAGTGGATTATGTGGTGAGCTATATCATATTATTATTTTTAAACCACATATTATATTTATATCACGTATAAAATTTATTATTTAATAAATTAAAATGTCAAAACTTACAAATAATTATAAAAAGCTTTTCAAGGCAATAATTCTATTGAAATTCCATATGCTGGATAAAAGAAACATCCCACTAATTAGAATAAATAATCGATATTCATATTATTGATGCATTGTTCAGTGTTCACTAAATGAAAAAGAAGATGGAGAGGCACTTGTGCCACCTAAGGAGGTTGTACTCTTGATTTGCATTAATTCGTGCCTCTGCGTGTATATGAGAAGACATTCCTCAACCTTTCGTGTACCTTTCACTTTCTTTGAGTGAATCATTTAAGTCCAAATCAATCACATTTTGTCAATATTGGCGTGCACATGTGTTACTGTTTTAGTTTTACTTTCAAGTTTGCATATAATCTGATATGACAAAGAGAGTTTCTTCTCTCTTTTACATGTAATACAATCCAATCGAATTCCATATTTAAGACACTGTTTATATGATATGCCAAAGTCATAAACTGCAGTTGCATGATGAATTACTCTAATCATTTGCACTTTTTAAATATGAAATTGATGAGATAATACGTAACTTTATCTAGAAAGAATTAATAATACGTAACTTTATTTTTCACCGGTAGAAATATTATTTCCAAATAATCCACATAAAAAAAGAGAGAAAGAAGGAAGATTTTTTTAACGTGAGATTCAATTAATTATTGGTTATATTTATGATTTTTATCAGTTTAATTTTGTAATCAGATTTATTGAGTTAAAACCTTTGATTAATTAATTTAAATATATCTTATTATATCGTAACTCTAATACAAGAAATTTACATGAGGTTAGATTTACATTATCCATAATTTTACTAAATTAATAGAAGAGAGGAGAGAATAATATAAGCTATTTTATTTATTTTACAAGGTATTCTACAAAAATGATTCTCCTAATGTTCATGAATAATAAATATATTATATTTATGCATTAGTTATTTAAGTGCATAAAATATTATAAAATGATTATATATCCACATCTTTCTAATATTCAATTTTTACATACGTAGGCACTAAATTCGCATAATTATACTGTAAAAATAAATTATTAATATGTTTGACCGATAAAATAAAAAATTTAAAGGTTTAAAAGTTTAATAATTATTATATCATTATAAAATCAAATTATAATAAAAATTCATCAAGATTGAAAATTTTCAAAAATAATAAAAGAAAGAGGCTGTTTTTAATTAGAAATTAATTAAAGAAAGAGACTTTTATTTAAAAACTAACTATTTTAGTCTAATTTATACAAATCAATTAATTTATAAAAATTGATTAATTAATTAATAAACCGTATATACTTTAATTTTAGTGTATGATTTGTCCCCTTTACACGTTTTATATGTCGTTTTAATCTATTTAATCAATCAATCTTTCATTATTGGGAGATGGCATTGTTTTATGAACTATCTCCATCCATCATGGTCAGCTCATAAATTCCAATTTCATGAGTTATCCAAAGTTTTATCAACAAGCATATGGTCAGGAATTTGGTTACTTGTCCACACCATATCGACTGGTTAACACTATTACCTACACTTAACTTGGTAAAGTTCTTTATATGACTTTTGTTACTTCCAAGTTCTTGTTTAGAGTTATTTTTTTATTTATTTAATATGTTGCCGACAAATCTCTACATTTTAAAATTATTAATAACTTTCATATAATTTTAATCTAATTTCTTTTGTAATTAACTTCCACTGAGATTTATAATTATAAACTTTAAAATGACGTTATTTTTTTTACCTGTTGGTGCATATAATATTACATAAAGTCATTTTAAAATTTATAATTAGAATTTTTATAATTTTGATTTTATAACATTTGTTTATAGTATATCAATAAAATTTAAAAACAAAAAACTACCTTGACAATATATCAAATCGTAAGTTCGCTGAATTTAATCCGATAATTGCGTTGATGTACTGCAGAAGGAGATAGCCTTGGCTGACGAGCAATCTTTTTCCGTGATTCGTAACCAATAACACTTTGGAGCTATGTGCGCTTGGAATGGAGCTTGCAACTTCTTCAAAGCTATTCGACTGAGCATTTTTTGACCAGCTATCTCTTTCTGTGATTCGTAACCAATAACACTTTGGAGCTATCTGTACTTGGAATGGAGCTTGGAACTTCTTGAAAGCTATTCGACTGAGCATTTCTTGACCAGCTATCTCTTTCTGTGATTCGTAACCAATAAAACTTTAGAGTTATCTGCACTTGGAACGGAGCTTGGAACTTCTTGAAAGCTATTCGACTGAGCATTTCTTGACCGGCTATCTCTTTATGTGATTCGTAACCAATAACACTTTGGAGTTATTTGTGTTGGTAAATGTATAAAATCAATTAAGTTGATCTCAAACAACTGCTTAAGTTACTGTATTGTGTTGAAATAGTCATTTAATATGGTATCAGAGTTTTTGTGACCAATTGGTCATAAGTTTAAATTCTACCACCCATTTATTATTCAGCAAAATGTAGAGTGAGCCTGTGCAAATTTCAAGCTCAAAGGGCTTTCACTTAAGAGGATGTGTTGGTAAATATATAAAACCAATTAAGTTGATCCCACACAACAACTTAAACTATTATATTAAAACGGTCATTTATTAATCTGCACTTGGAACGGAGCTTCGAACTTCTTCAAAGCTATTCAATTGAGTAGTTATGATACTTAACGGCCCATCCTAGTTTGTAACGTAACTTAAAGTTTCTATTAACATAATTTAAGGTATTACGAGAAGTCTTGTTTATTAAAATAACTAAGCGTATTAAAAAGAAGTTAAGAGAAGGTCATTAATTCTATAATTCTTTTTTTATTTTTATAAAAAAGTTATTTTTGTGAATTAAATTTGTGTTTTTTAATCACAAATTCAAAAATGTTATAAAAATAATTGTTTTCAAATTTTTTTTCATAAATCAAAATTAGAATTCTAAAGATAAATAACTCTTTTTCTACGTTTTACCAACATACGATTATTGACTTTCTCAATTGAAAATATTAATTATTGAGTGCACGTGTGCCTTCTGATGCCCACGTACGTCTGCCTGTCTCACTCGTCGAATTGATTGATTTGTCTCGATCCTTTCACCGAACTCGCTTTCTTTGATTTGTCTTCAAGCATTCCATTTAAGTGCATTATTGGTGCGAATAATTTTTTTTTTCAAAATAGTTATATATCTTAATTTCCTTATAGTTTCCATTTATTGCAAATATTTTAAATAATAAAATATTTTATTATATTCTCTTTAATTTATGCTTTAATCTAAAAAATAAAAAATAAAATAAAATCGTAATAAGCTATTCTCATTTTTATTATTTGGGATTAATTCATATGGTCTACTTATCTATAGAAAAGTATTAAAAAGTGTAATTCTATTCTTAGTGAAAATATTGTATTTTTCTAAGCATCGGTATTAACTATGACTGAATACATTTGCAGCATTAATCATATTTAACTTTGGCGTAGTCCACTGATTAAAACACATCAAAAGGAGAGGAAGTTTGTTATTATTTTTCTTTAACCAATTAAAACTCCACTTGATGATCTATGATATTATTGATTTAATATCAATTTCTTCTACCTTTCTTCTTTATTTTGATACATAATTTATCTTTTATGGTTTATCGAAACAATATAATTTCTCCTTTGGTAAGAACTTATATCCTTTATTTTTGATTAGTTTTGTAAAAAAAAAAAGAAATCCTATACGATTTTTTCACATAGATCTATATTGAACAACTTGCTTTGTAAAGCTGCAGGATAAGCCTATTTCCGGGAAACATGTTTCAGGTTTTGCCGTTGAGAAAAAGGGTAGGATATTTTTATTATTATACTGAAATCATGGTAAAGTTTTGTTGACGAAAATTGTATTATAAATATGATTTTATATTTGATATTTGCACATCCTTTAATGTCCAATTTTTATAATATTAAATATTAAATATCAATACAAATAGAAAGAGTTTAATTTTTGCCCTTCTTTTTTTATATTACATCGATCTTATTAGAAATTAATAATATAAATTACAAAGATGAAGTTATATATAAAAGTACTATAAATAACTACAACAACACTCAGTATAAAAGTATAATTCACCTCAAAAATTTATATTATAATATATAAAGTTAAATTTGATCTAATTTATTCAAATTTTAAAATATTTCATTAATATTATTATCTTATATAAAAAATATAAAAATAATTATACATAAAAATTAAGGTTTTGTTTTCAAAATGATCAATTCAGTAATTTAGCCCCCAACATTTATACTAAAATTTGAGTTGAACTTTAACATTTCAGAGTGTTTAAAATAAACCATAACATTTATAAAACGTTCAAAATAAACATTAACATTTGAAAAACGGTCAAAACAGTAATTAACGGTGATAAATTCTTTGTTTTTTATAATTAGGGTTATTTTGAACATTTTTTAAATGTTATAATTCATTTTGAATATTCTAAAATGTTATAATTCAATTCTAATTTGAGAGTAAAAAATTTTGAGGACTAAATTGTTGTTTTTAACATTTCAAAATTTGTAATAAAGATATGATGTATCTAATTATATATAAATTCACATAAACGTATCCAATTTCTTTTAAACCTTCTCAAAACCCTTGAGAGTCCCCATAAAACTCGACTTTTAACACTGCACGAGTTCCTTCTTGTTGCATGTGAAATTTACTTGTTTTCTGTTGCTTTTTCTTGGTCAGATACGGCTTGAAACTCTTGTGTCAAACATTGTCAGTCTGCACGAGGACAAAAGATCAGAGGCTTGCTCAGTTCTCAGTTTTCTAATGCTTTTTCCCTTTCGGTCTGACAAGGGATTTTAAAAATAGCTACAACTTGCCCCTTGTTCTTAGTAGCTGGTCGTGCGTGATTTGTCCCCAAGTCCATTCTTTACGTGATTGATTCTTCTTTCCATTAGAATTTCACAAGTACTTGGAATTGAAATAGATCCAAACTTTGTGGTTGTCTTGGACTTTTCTCCACATTTAAAAACAATGACCATATTCGATCCTTCTTATGGCTCGTAGCACGTGATCGGCTACTCACTATGAAAACGTAACCAGACAAGGCATGCATTTCGTATGAAATTATTTACGTAAGAACTATGCATTAAACAACATACGTATATATATGTTAAGCAAAGTAGTAGCGGAAGCTTTAAACTGAAACCATATATCTCCAGCCATTGCCTCTACCTGGATCTGACAGAGTTGTTGAAGGTCTGATTTTTTCTATCCTTTTCTGTAAGCAACAGAGATGGTGTTGATCTGCTTGGGTGAGGACAGGACCGAAGAAGTTGTTTTTAACAACCCAAAAACCACTCAAGTCTTCTCTGGCCATCACAGAGAAGAAGAGTCGGTAGATTGGCAACAAAGGTTAGTGGGTAGGGTTACTTTATTTCAATGGACCATATTCACTAATAATGAGAATAAAACTTACATTCTCCCACTTGATCCATTTAACCCAAAACTACAACACATAACAAGAAATCAAAATATGAATCATGGCGATAGGTCCTCTTATAGTGAGTAGTATCTTCCATGTATTACATATACAAAATTTCTCATTACTTGCCCGTCAACTTAATGAATAAACCATATGTTTATTCTAGGTCCAAATTAAACGACATTTCTCAAAACTAATAAATATGTGTATACAAAATTTATGAGAAAATATCAAACTGAATAAGAGTTTCATTAAATCAACAAACATACAATAAATCACATTGTAGA
>JANIJH010000001.1:48131420-48141980 GCA_024520975.1 Erythroxylum areolatum | reverse complement strand
GGTCCACTTTTGTTAGAATGTCTCTCTCAGCTTTCATGTATTCAACATGATTCTTCTCCACTATCTTGTCCTTCCTCGCCACATCTACAGGGAAGCCAATCGGAGTGCTGACTGGTTCGCAAACTTTGCTGCTTCCTTTAACCTTGGCATTACCACTTTTGTAACGGCACGGGTGCCTTTCGATCCTCCTTGAGGATATGGTTAGGATTAGCTTCCCCCGCTTTATTATGTAATTGTTACCTCCCCTTTTATGCGAAAAAAAAAACAACGATGATATTCGAATGTGTAGAAAGTTGGACTGGTCAATAGGAAAAATTGAATTGAATTTTAAATTCAATGTAATATAATATAATATATTAATTTCTATATAATTTTATCGTAAATTGACCTAACTCAAATATATATATATATATATGTATATATATATGTATGTATGTATAACCTCTATTTAGCTGTTAACTTTTATTTGTCAAGCTTCAATTTAGTGCAATTGGCATGTAATGTGTAGGATTAACCAAATTTGGCCAGTTACTTGCTAGATTTTCAAGTTGTAAGTGTCTTTAAAGATGAGTTAGGATATCATAATTACAAATAATATTATCAATTCCAATTGTAAATTCTCATGCATGTGAAAAAAGTATTATATATATATATAGAGAGAGAGTAATATCAAAAACTAGACTTCTATAACTTAATTTTAACTAAATAAATGGAAAATTTTAGGTGGTTCAACACGAACGTATATGCATTATAAAGACTTATAATTCCAACCAAAATATTTTGCCAAGAGAAAAAAATAGTTATTAATTTTTTAAGAGATGACAATAGGTCGATTTATGTACATTTCTTTTTAATTTTTTAAAATAATTAAAAGTATAAAATAATATGTTTTTTAATTAATCATGAACTGATTCATTAAAAATATATAAATTTAGACCTATAAATTAGTCCATTGCTCTAAATTCTTTTTACGAATCCACATTTTTCAATAAGCTATCCCACCCCTATGTGTTAAAGATTTCATTACAATTGGCACTCTATTTATTTGATACGTATTTGAAAAATGTCAGGAATTCCATATCGGACAAGTATAAGAACATTCAACAATTTATAATAATGTGTAAACTTCCTCCTCTTGAGCTAGCTTTTAGGGATGAGTTAGGCACTTCTAACATGGTATCAGAGCCAAGTTAATTTGTCTCGATGGTTTGCGGCGGTGCTCGGTTATGTCCCTTTGTCTAATATGTCCATCAGATGTCCAATCCTGCTCTGGATTGAGAGGGGTGTGTCAGGAATCCCATATCGGACAAGTATAAGAGCATTCAACAATTTATAATAATGTGTAAACCTCCTCCTCTTGAGCTAGCTTTTGGGGATGAGTTAGACACTTCTAACAATATTGATTGTAAATTTTATAATAAAAAGGTCAAAAGATTCGTGACTATTTTATAGCTTAATTATTTTTTTTAAAATCTAATAATTTTTAAACTTATTATTAAAAACATTCCTTCTTTTAGATTTTTGTTAAAAGATACCTATGGAATATATATGACATGAACAAGACAAAACTAATCAAATATTACTAAAATGAAGATCTAATTTAATTCTTAAACTTATTTCTAACCAATTAAAGTCAATCCAAATTAATAATTTAACATAATTATCTAATTCTAATTCTTAAATTTAATTTTAATCAATAGAATTCGATCTAAATTAATAATTTAGTATAACTACAATAAATAATTAGTTTATACCAAATTTAAATATTTTAGCTAAATTTAAGAATTGTGTTGAATTACCATGTCAGCAATATTTAATTGGTCTAAGTGCATCATTTTTTATTGTTATTCTTGATGAAATTCTAAAAGAAAAGAGTTTCTTTAACTAATAATTATAAAAAATCTTCAGTAATTTAAAAATAGATTTTTAATAATTAAACTGAGAAAAATCTCTTGTCTTTTATATAAAAAAATACATTTGTATCGAAAGTCTTTGGTGAAAATGACCAGTATGGAAAATTGGAAATGATGCCCACGCGGAATCCTCCCCTCTCTATGCATGTTACCCCTCGTTAGCAATGGCAGGTAGGGATGGTCCTTGGTACGATTTGTGATGCTTGACAGTTGCCGAACACTTGGTAATCAGTACCACTGCCACTAGTCTTCCTAATTCTATTTTTTTTTTATTTTTTAATATCAGCTAAATAAAAAATGTGTCTTCAATTATCTTTTCAGACGTTAACCATAGTTCTATTTTTTTTTTAAATATCAGCTAAATGAAAAATGTGTCTTCAATGATCTTTTCAGACGTTAAAGATGTTTGGAATTCATTAATGGACTAAGCCAAAAGGACGTAAGGATTTTATATATAACTTATAACTCAATGTTTTAAAATTTTGAGTTGAGACCTGATATTTTGATTTTATAACATTTCAATTGGATCTGATCTAATTTCTTTTTAGGTCATTCAAAAATCTTTTATTGGTATCAAAGTTAGATCTAAGTTGGCAAAGTCTTATAACTAAAAATTCATAAATTTTGGTCAAATAAATTGGTATATTAATGGATTTTAGTTAAATAAATTTGTGATTTATAGAATGATTCAAATAGTTCCACATGAGTTATAGGTTGAAAGAGAACACATCCAAAATGGATGGATTCATTTGTGAATGAGGAGAAATTAATCCGATATAAATTAATCCATTTATGAGGAAGAGATATTAAAAATTCACAAGCGAAGTAAATATATATCAAAAAGAGATATTAGAATGATGTGAGTTATATATAAAAATGTGACTCATAACTCATTGTTTTAAAATATTGGGTTGAAATATGATGTTTTGATTGTATATTAGTTCACTTGGACCCGATTCAATTTCTCTTTAAGTATTGGTTTATTTGTTAAACATCTCCTTAAATAATATAATAAATTAAAGTTCCAATCTATTATACATTTTGTTGGATGGGCATATCTATAATGTTTGTCCCACGAATTTTTTTTTTTGTGTACGTACAAAAAATAATTTCCAATGTTTTCGACTAAGTGAATATTAGGCTTTTTAGTGAAAAATATGGGAATAAAGTTAGTTGCTTGAATATCATTAATTAATGTTTTAAAAATCACCTCGTAAAGGCGATATGTCTGAGAGCAAGCGTTAAAGGCGACAGATCTTCCAAATCTTCGAAGATTCAAGGTAGAGAAACATTTCTCCATGGCTTCACCCCTCTCCCTCCCCCAACCCCGATCCTCTCTGTCTACCTTTGTACTGTAGCCACTCCTCAAACTAACATTCGAAATCCCAAACCAAACCTTAACTCAAAATTAGAACAATGACCCAAATCTCCTAACACCCTTGGCTCACAAACCCGTCCCAAAATCCCCCTCTAAACCACATCAGCCCGCACTTAAATCCCTAGAAGTTGAAGAAATAGGCATGCTGCACATGAAGAAACCCGATGCAGTAAACCCAGATCGGGCATAAGGGTTTACTAAATCGTTGAAAGTTGTGGTTGTAAATGGGACAGAGACTTCGACAGACACAGTGCTAACTTACTACCCGCCAGAGACTAAGGAGAATCAAAATTTTGTTATACCCCCTTTAGAGCTAGCGAAACAAGGAGATGCCAATTTCAGGTTAGTGCTTATTGGATTCTTCATAGGTAAGAGACCAGCCTTCCCAGTAGGTCATCGAGCTTTGAATAAATCTTGGTCTGAGTTTGGATTGAAAGAAATTCTAACTACTAGTTCAAATAACTTTCTGTTTAAGTTTGAATTTGAAGTAGGAGTAATGTCTGTTCTGAAAAAGTGCCCTTGCCACATCCAAGGTAAACCCTTATTTATGAAAAAATGGAGTTTGAATGGAGGAGAACAGGAGGTAGTGAGGAGAGCTCCAGTGTGGGCAAAATTTTTTAATATCCCTGTTGAGTACTGGACTACCGAAGGGCTGGTTCGAATTGCGAGTGCGGTCGGACACCCACCCCTAATGGATTCACCAACTGCTAAGATGGCTTGGATAGTTTATGCTAGGATGAGTGTTGAAATGGACTTACAAAATCATTGGCCTACATCATTCCAAGTAGCTACGTATATTGGAGAGAATCTTTAAAGAAGTTAGAATAGAGTATGAATGGAGGCCTGAGCTGGTTACACAGAAAAAAGAATGGGCACCGACAAGTAGAGTTTTTAAAACTAGAGAATACCATGAATTAGGAAAAGATAAACAGGTGCAAATAGTCAACTAGGTTCAGCAAGGAGGGGAGTTAACATCCACAGGCAAATCCACCCAAAAGGAAAAGGAGACATTTGAATCTGAAACTCAATGTAAAGGATTAGGACCATTGTTGATGGAACACGTCGTGGGGATGAACCAATTGATGGAACAATTCTCCAATGCTACTGGAAGTCCAATTACACATTGTAAGGTAAAGCTAGACCAAGAAGTTCCAGCTGGAAACCTTGAGGATTCGCAAGCCAATGTTATAAGTCAAGTAGGTACAAACCCTTCCTCTTCTAACTTTGAATTGATTCCTGACAGTCTTGGAATTGGGGGGGGGGGGGACGGGCGCTGGAGGAGAGGGGGAATTTACTTTGAAAAAAGATAGGAAATTTAGGAAAAAGCAAAAGTAGGTGTTGCATCTAGTTTTGGAATAATGGATTTAGTCTTTTGGAATATTAACCCCAAAAAACAATTAGTTGTACATGCTTGACTTAAGAGATTGTCTGTGATTGCTAGAATCTAGGATTAGGTCCCCCTTTTATTTGAATAATGTATGCTCCTCAATGCTCCCTAGGTGGCCTTTGTATAGCAATATAGGATGTATCTCTAATGCCAGAATAGTGCTAGCATGGGATCCGATTAGCTACCATTGTCAAATCCTAAATTCTACTGATCAGTTAGTGCATGTAGAGTTGACTTTGAGAAATAGTATCCTTCCTTTCCTAGCGACTTGTATATATGGGTTCAACAACTTAAACCACAAGAAGTCCTTCTGGAATGACTTGTCAAATCTTAAACTATCCATATCCACCATACCTTGGATAATTGCGGGTGACTTTAATGCTATCCTATATCCACACGAGGCAGAACCTATTAGTCACTCAGAGCTCCAAAGTATGAGTGACTTTAGGCATTGGGTTAATGGCAATGCATTGTATGACCTCAACTCCAGTAGTCCTTGTTTCACTTGGAACAACAAACAAAGTGGGGATAGTTTTATTGCTAGGAAGTTAGATAGGACTCTCATTGATTCAGCTTGGAGCTCAAATTTTCCAAGATCTTATAGTGTCATTCATTATCCGAACATTTCAAATCATTCTCTAATAGAAAACCTTTAAAGAAGTTAGAATAGAGTATGAATGGAGGCCTGAGCTGCCAATTGATGGAACAATTATCCAATGCTACTGGAAGTCCAAAAACACATTGTAAGGCAAAGCTAGACCAAGAAGTTCCAGCTGGAAACCTTGAGGATCCGCAATTCAATGCCATAAGTCAAGTAGGTACAAACCCTTCCTCTCCTAACTCTGAATTGATTCCTGACAGTCCTAGAAATGAACATGGGGGGGGAGGGGGATTTTACTTTGAAAAATGTAGGAAATCTAGGAAAAAGCAAAAGTAGGTGTTGCATCTAGTTTTGGAATAATGGATTTAGTCTTTTAAAATATTAGGGGACTTAATAACCACAAAAAATAATTAGCTGTACATGCTTGGCTTAAGAGACTGTCTGTTCATTTTGTGTGTTTGCTAGAATCTAGGATTAGGTCCCCCTTTTATTTGAATAATGTATGCTCCTTAATGCTCCCTAGGTGGCCTTTTTAGAGCAATATAGAATGTACCTCTAATGCTAGAATAGTACTATCATGGGATCCGAATAGCTACCATTGTCAAATCTTGAGTTCTATTGATCAGTTAGTGCATGTAGAGTTGACTATGAGAAACAGTTCCTTTCCTTTCCTAGTGACTTGTGTATATGGGTCCAACAACCTAAACTACTGGAAATCCCTCTGGAATGTCTTGTCAGATCTTAGACTATCCATATCCACTATGCCTTGAATAATTGCGGGTGACTTTAATGCTATCCTATGCCCATACGAGGCAGAACCTATTAGTCACTCAGCTCTCCAAAGTATGAGTGACTTTAGGCATTGGGTTGATGGTAATGCACTATATGACCTTAACTCTAGTGGTCCTTGTTTCACTTGAAACAACAAACAAAGTGGGGATAGTTTTATTGCTAGGAAGTTAAACAGGACTCTCATTAATTCGATTTGGAGCTCAAATTTTCCTAGATCTTATAGTGTCATTCATTATCTAAACATTTAAGATCATTCTCCAATAGAGGTCAAATAGCTTCTCCTTTTGGGTTCTCTAACTTCCTTTCCTCTCAACCAAATTTTCTTCAATTAGTGGAGGAAGCTTGGTCCTCTCAAATTCGGGGGTCTCCTATATTTTGTGTAATATCCAAACTTAAGATGGTTAAACTATCTCTCAAAGCTCTTAATTCAGGACAGGTTGGAGATGTTAATGAGTGAGTAAAAAATTGTCAAGAAACTCTTAATGTCATTCAAGATTAATTGAGCCATTTACCTAAGTCAAATGAGTTACTTGCTAAAGAATCAGAGGCCATCAATGACCTAATTAGAGCTTTAGATGATCAAGAGTCTTTCTTTAAAAAAGCATCCAAGATTAAGTGCTTCAAGGAAGGGGATAGGAACATCAAGTTTTTCCATAACTCACTAATAGCCAACAGAAATCGAAACGCTATCAATTCTCTAGAAGTGAGTAATGGGAGAAGCATAGCAGGCCATAAAGAGATACAAGAATAGTTTGTTGAATTCTTTCAAAGTTCAATTGGAAGTAGGAAATCCCTTCATTTTTCAAAGGACTTTGTGGGTCATCGTTTTCCTCAAGCCTTATCTGAAAACCTTTGTAACTCCTTTATAGCTGAAGTTTCACTTCAAGAGATTAGAGAGGTGTTCTACTCTTTCAACCCTAATAAGGCTCCTAGCCCGGATGGGTTTAATGGTTTTTTCTTTAAACAAACCTGGCATATTATTAGGGGGGATATTACTAGGCCCATCCAAGATTTTTTTCAGCATGGAAAACTTCGTAAAGAGCTTAATTTCACCTTTATTACTCTAATTCCTAAAAAAGTGCACCCATCCACAGTGGTCGATTATAGGCTTATCTCTTGTTGTAATATGCTGTACAAGGTGATAATTAAGATCATCGCAAATAGGATTAGAGAAATTCTTCCTCACATTATTAGTCTTAACCAAAGTGCATTCATTAAGGATCAGAGAGTTAGAGATAACATATTGCTAGCCCAAGAAATTTTCAAAAACTACCACCTTTCTAATAATCAGAAGAGATGTGCCTTTAAAATTGACCACCAAAAAGCCTATGATTCCATTTATTAGGATTTCCTCATTAATTCTTTAAAAGCTATAGTCCTTCCTCTTAAATTCATAGCTTGGATCCAAGAGTGCATTTCTTCCCCTTTGTACTCCATTTTGATCAATGGATCACCTTCCAAATTCTTCAAAGGAAAATCTGGGCTGAGACAAGCAAACCCTTTATCCCCTTTTCTCTTTATTATTCGTATGAAATTTTTTTCTAGGAGCATGAATGATTGCATAGTTAGAAGTCCTTCCTTTAAATACCACTGAAGATGCAAAACTCTGAAACTCACCCATCTCATGCTTGTGGATGACCTATTGTTGTTCTGTCATGCTGACATCGGTTCAGCTCAAATATTGCTCAATTGTCTAAACTCCTCCTCTCGATTTTCAGGAATGGATATGAATCCTTTTAAAAGTCAGTTTTTCTTTTCTCATGACATGGATCACTTGACCAACCAAATGGAACAAATGTTTGGCCTTAGGAAAGGATCCCTACCCATAAAGTATCTAGGAGTTCCCCTTATTACAGATAGGACATTGAGGAGAGAGTGTTTACCTTTATTGGACAAGATTGATGTGAGAGTTAATAAATGGATCCACAAAAACCTTTCTTATGCGGGTAGATTACAATTGGTGAGTTCTGTTCTTTCTTTATTCCAGGTGTATTGGGCTTCTCACTTTATTCTCCTTTCTTCTGTCCTCAAGAAACTATGAGCTAAAATTATGAATTTTCTATGGGCTGGGAGGGTGGATAGTGACTCTCAATCCAAAGTTAAATGAAGTGACCTCACTAAACCAAAAAAGGAAAGGGGGTTAGGGATTAAGTATTTGCCAACCTGGAACCTTGTTTTGTTAGAAAAGAGGATTTGGTACCTATTCTATGATAGAGAGGCCATGTGGGTTAAATGGGTGGATCCGATCATTTTGAGACAGAAAAATTCTTAGAGTGCACAACCTACCAATTATAGTTCCTAGAATTGGAGGAAAATCATAAGTGTGAGGGACAAATTAGGGAATCAATTCAGATTTAGGATAGGTAAAGTACAGACCCCACTCTTATGGCAAGATCCTTGGCATCTGAGGGGAATCCTAAGGAACTTCTTATCACCTAGAGAGATAAATGGGTCGAGCTTGCCTATGACAACAAAGGTTCTGATATTATTAGAAATAATGTGTGGAGGTGGTAGGATTTTTCTATGGAGCTCATTGCTGATTTTGAACCCATTAAATACCAACCGAATAGTTCTCCGGATTATTTGGAATGACTTCCTAGCTCTTCAAAAATTTACACCAACGGTTCAGCTTATAAACTCTTGAGACTCTCAACCCAACAAGTACCTTGGTACAACCTGGTTTGGTTCAAAAATAACAACCCAAGGTGTTCATTCATTCTTTGGTTAGCCGTCTTAAAAAAACTTCAAACAAGGGATAAACTTCACTTTCTATATACTCCTAACCATTTTTCCCTTTGTAATTCGGACATGGAATCTAATGAACATCTGCTTTTTAGTTGCCCTTTCTCAAATTCTATATGGGAACATTGCCTCAACCACTTCCAAATCCCCATTCCTAACTCATCAAGCCTTCCTTTTATCCTAACCTGGTTTCACCAAACGACTCCACAAAATTGCCCCTTCCCCATTCTATTATCCACGACTGTTTACAACATTTGGACCAAAAGGAATTCAAGAACATTCAAGGATGTAGCTATAGAGGTGGAGAGCTAACAAGCCAGGATAATCTTCCAAGTTCTGGAACATCTCAACCTAAACACATTGAGAGATAATTATATCTATTATGCACTAAAATTGTGATGCAGATTATTGTTCGGATGGGGGGCCAAATTCAATTCATTATAATACCTTTTCCTTAAGGATGATTCCTCATGAATGGACACATATTCAAGGGCATAGCAAGCTATCCAAATGCAATTCAGGTAACATGTAGCTTTGATAGGCAATGGTTTTGCATAAAAAATCATTGCCTATGGAAGCTCCTGCTGGAATGACTGAGATTATGAAGACAAATTAGCAAGTTTTAGATGATTTCTTGATCTTTTACTTGATTGGACTACGAGTTTGGTTCGTGTATGTATATGCATATGCTGAATGTTGCGGCTTTGTTATGCTTACTTCTGATTGTGCATAAATTTTGGAAGGCTACTGGTTTCGAGTATAATGTAGGACTTAGGAGAGGAGATTGATGGTAGGGCAGTAGGTTGTACTCCATTATGTATTTTGAGTGTTAAGAGATTACCTACGATATCTCTTGTTTTATGCATAACTCTTATTTTTTTATAAAGTTACTGATTTATCAGAAAAATGTTTTAAAAACTGAATCAGTTCAATTAATTTAACAGTAAAATTTGAATTAATTAATTTTTTGTTTAATTTTAAATTGTTCAGTTTGATTTAGTTTAATAATTTTTATTGTTAAAATTAATTAGTTTATTAATTAATTGATCAGTTTTATAAATTAATCAATTTTTATAGATCAAAATAAATGAATTAAATTTCATTTATTAGTTTTTAATTAAAATAATCTTCTTCAATCTTTTTTTAAATTCTTTAAATTTTTTCAATCTTCAACTGATTTTATAATTGTCTAATATCGGTCTTATCTTATAGGCCTAATTTCCTTTCTGGTTTTGAAAACATTGCCATTAATCTTATCTAATGGATGAATGTTCCTAGCCAAAGCACTACAAGAAAAAGTTGAATTGCGATGGAATATTACCGACGGTATGAAAACCGTTACAATTAGCGATCGAAAATGTATAGTCGTCGGGGAAGATGGTTGTGGAGAAAAGGCATTGCGATGGTCCAATATTCCGTCGCTGCATTACCGACAGACTATTCAGTCGATAAAGTGGTCGGTAAAAACGTCGTATTCACACCCTTCATTAAAACCAAAAAGCCAAAACGACGTCGTTTTGAAAAACGAATAAACCCTCCTTCTTCCTCCTTTCTTCCTCTCCAACGCGCAGACCTCCGTTCTTCCTTCTCTCTTCTCCTTTCGACGGTTCTCCTCCAACCTTCTCCTCCATCGCCGCCGCGTGTCGCCCAGTCGTCTCCTCCAACGCCGCCGGTCTTCGAAAGGTAAGTCCCTTCTCCTCCCTCCCCTCTTTGTCCGATAGATGTGCATGTAGAATTTGAACTTCAA
>JANIJH010000001.1:48120739-48131320 GCA_024520975.1 Erythroxylum areolatum | reverse complement strand
TCTTGATGTCGTGGGTGGTAGGGACCGTCGTGGAAGAATATTCGGCCTAGGCTCATATGCAAACACCTGTTATTCGCGTTCTTCTCTGTTTAGTACAGCAGCATCTGCTTGGCCATCGCAAACTCATGACGTATCCAAGCTCCGAGCCACAGTGGACACATTGAGGAAGCAGCTAATTAATCAACATGTGGAGCATGTGGAGGAGATAGCTAAGATGAGAGACGAGATTAGTCTGCAGATGAGAGAAGAGCTGAGAGCAGAGATAACTCTGCAGATGAGACAGGAGATGACTCTGCAGATGAGAGAGGAGTTGAGTCTGTAGATGAGTGAGAAGATGAGGGCGGAGCTGGAGCATGTATCAAAGATCAAAAAGTCGATGGAGCAGGCAGTTAAGAGGAGAGAGGAGATGGAGCGGCTTACTAAGATGAGAGCGAAGGTGGAGCTGATGACTAAGGAGAGACAGCACATGGAGCAGATGGCTCAACTTAGGCAGGAGATGGAACTGTTAAAGAGAGGAGGAAACAGTTCAGAGCATCCACGACATTAGCTTATCTTTGTCATTTGTTTTCAATTAAAAAACATAAGATTTGTTCTTTCTTATGTTTTAATTATTGAATTAAATCCTTTATATGTTATATTATTTATTAATTTTCTCATTATTCAAATTATATATACAAATTAATATATTATGAACAAAAAATATAGCGTAATACAAATAAATAAAGTATATATATAATATAACATTGTTATAACAACAAAACAACGAAAAAAATATAATCAGCTCTTACCGACGAAAAATTTTCCGTCGGAAACGATAACGATATTTACCGACGGTCAAAAATACCGTCGGTAAATTGGTTGAAGATACCTTCGCCTCACCGACGGAACAAACCCCGTCGCTAAATTTCTCTGACGAAATCTCATTTACGCTTTCCGTTGTTATATAAATACCGACAATAAATTACCGTCGTTAATACCGTCGTTAAATAAAGACGGAATATTTCGGTCGATATTTTTACCTATGGGAACTTAACTGACGGAATTTTGTGGGCTCCGAATTCCGTCGGTGATTAATTTCACCAACGAAAATGTGTCATTTACCGACGGACAAATTGACAATTTCTTGTAGTGAAGGTAAAATTAGGCTAATCATGTAGATCTGATATCTTATAACTGGTTTTGAAAATATTGCCATTAATCTTATCTAATGGATGAATGTTCCTAGCCAAAGGTAAAATTAGGCTAATCATGTAGATCTGATATCTTATAAAATATACAGATTAGCAGTGCTAACTAAGCATAATTATTGTTATCTTAAGATTGCTTCCATGCGTTGCAAACCTTCCACGGCACCCACTCACGTGTTACCCACCAACATAATTTGGATTAAAGAACTATTTCTAAGAGCCAATTTTGGTTCTGCTTTGTGTCAAACTCTAAACACTTGTCATCCTTTTTAGGCTATGTGTGATTATTTTTATAACTAACTTCTCTAATTTTTCCATTGTCAAGAGTTAATTATATTGAATTTTCTGTTATTACTATTATTTTTATTGTTATTTAAAATTATTGTTTCTCTTTTTTTAATATTGCCTAATTATTGTATAAATTCTTCTGTCGTGTTCTGTTTAATTTTTGTTTATAACTTAAAACTTCTTATTAATATTTAAAATTTCTAATGTTAAAATATTAATAAAATATAACAAAAGAATTATGTGATAATCAAACAATATTATTAAAAATAAATGATATTTTTCAAAATTTAAAGACTAAAATAATAAAAAATCAAATCTCAAAAGTTCCTATATATTTAATCTTACCTTTAATTTTACTAGCGCGTAAAAAGATTTATTTTTCTCTTTAATCACTCCAATCGAACAATCGACTGATTTTTATTTGAATTAAACTAAATATTAGTTTAATGTATCACTTTGAACAGTTTATTTTTGAATTACTATATGATGTTACGCTAATAATTTAATATTAGTCAACTTGTTTTTTTTAATTTGAAATACAACTCTATTTAAGCAAATGAGAAGTCATACATTTTACAAACTTTATAATGGAATTTCCCTCTCATTGAAACTTGTCATGGTGCAGGCTCCTGAAGATGAGCCAGGCTGCAACATCAAAACGAACAATCAATATCGTGAGAATGAGAGTTTAATTATGTGAATATATGTCTAAAATTTTATCTTATAACAGTGCATATTTCGATATATAGAAAATACATACCTGTATATCTATATTAATAAAAGATAAAAATTCATCACGTATAATTTTGATCTAAAAATTTATACAAATATTAAGAATAATATAATATGATTAGAAAATTATTTTCATGTTATAAAAATTATAAAAATGAAAAAATCTAGATGTCACTAAAATTTATGGGATGCATAAAAAATATTATGAACATAACGATGAAATACAATTTTGTTATTATGAGATATAAAAACCATGTTTTAATAACTGAATCAAAAGTTAAATCGTTAAAATAAGAAATTTAAGGTTTAAAAGATTCAACTGTAATTAGACTATCATAAAATTGAGTAAATATTAAATAAAATTAAAAAATTTCAACTATTATAAGAGATTGTCCTAATTTATTGAATAATTTGAAGTTTAATTAAATAAAAAGATTGTTAAATCAATATTAATTGATTTATTTTTATTTATAAGAAATTATTAATTTACAAAAAATGACGTATTAATTAATAAATTGATTGATTTTTAAAACAAGAGTTATTAAAATAAATTGAATCGAAAAGTTAAACAGTTCAAGGTTGTTACGATTGAATCGATCAAATCGGTTGAATTTTTTAATCATGAATAATAACATATATTTTTTGTAAATTATGTTATAAAATAAAAATATCTATATTATGGCTTACCACACATGCATGAACATCATCACATCCGCACAAGAGTTCTCCATTGAGTGTATCCACAGCTTGAAATGATCCTCCTCCTTCACTCCTCTACAAAATTGTACACAAAAAAGTTATTAATGCATACTTTCTTATGTTTTTTTATCAAGTAAAATATAATAAATGAGGAGCAAAAGGACCAATAAAATCATGATCTTGCAGGTGTGTTGAAGATTTGATGGTTTCATACCTTGTAATAGTCCACAGCTACAAAATTAGCCCATCTGTTTCCAGAATCACCATAGCATGTATGGAGCATGTTTACGAGATCTCCTGAGTTATCTACACATGCGAACATTTTGGTAGGTACTGATGGAAAGTAATTCACTAGCACCAATGATTTAGTTTTGTCATCCATAGCAGCTGATTCTGCTCTATTGGGACAGCTTCCTGCATGCATACCTCCATCCCCATCTGCAAAATTATAATAAAATGATGTGATTACGGGTTAGTCTAAAACTCAATCAAACTCGAATTTTAGGATTAAATTTTAAATTTTATCTAAAATTTGACCTTCAAGTTAAATTTGATCAGTCTAAACTTTCTTTTAATTTCTAAACTTCACCTAAAATTGAAATAGGATTTCATGTTAACTTCAGCACTTCGGATTTAGCCGAGTTTTTTTTTTTCCAGCCTTACATATTGGAGAAACAGTAGTGGTTCCTCTTACACTGATTTTCAACCATGTAGTTCCATTGGTATGCAATTCCTTCACTCGCTTCCTTGGATTTAATCGAAGTAAACACAAGTAGTCTTTGGTTATTTTTGACCATGTCACTGACTAGTGGCCAGTCTCCACCATTTTTGGGCATGTTCGCTAATGGAAACCAGAACTTCATCAATCCAGCATCAGTGAAGACCTTTGTCAATCCATTTGGTGCATTAACATAATCTTCCAAAATAATCTCTGTTGGGTTGGCCGCCATGAAAGCTTCAATTTCCTTCAGAGTATCAATAGCCGGACCCTACACCCCAAAAGAAGAGCATAAATCTCATAATCTTTTCAGGCTAAAGTTCTACAAACCTCCATGAAAATCAAGTTTTTGTACATACAAAAGCAGTAAAATCATGACATTTTCCATTAAACGAATGGCACAACCATACATCTCCTTGGAAATCATAGGTGTCAAGCATCAAGGCTCGAGCTCCGTTCTGTTAACAAAATTACGCAAATTTCGATTAAAAAAATGATTTATAGAACATAAGATAACATTAAAGAAAGGATTTATAAGAGAAATAGCACACGTTTAGTTGGTAAGTGATACTATCTTCTTGATTTGTAAATGTGAGTCGAGGGACTCCAGTGTGAGATGGATATCCATCAATGGCATAAGCGTTGTGGGTCGTCAAGAATGCATATTTGTTGAAAGGAAGAGAATTGTTCTGCAAAGAAGAAGTTGAACAAACTAGGCATTAATATAATTGAAGTCTCCTTGTAATAAAAGAAAAAGGAAGTATACATGTTAGGTCTAGTTATTTTGTTTCTCATACTCATTCTTCTTTTTGTCTTGCTTTATTAATCCAACTAGCTAATGGTTCATAATTATATGTATAACATTTGAATCTGATCCAAAGTTCAATTAAATTGAGTTTGTCCTGTTATTTTCGGATTGAACCTATATTCTATTGCCAAGTCTAATTATTTTGTTTCTCATAATTGTTCCTCTTCTTGTCTAACTTTATGAATTAAACTAGCTAATGACTCATTAATACATATGCAATATTATGTATATTATTGTCATCTTTAGGTGTACTTTTGAAAGGTTACTTTCACTAAACTGCACGAAGCTTCGTAAAGAGAACCATTCAAGTAAAATAAAAGTAAAAGATACGAATTTTTCTTATAGCTTTCATTATTTTAAAAAAATATTTTTATTATTTTAGATTCTTAAAATAAAAGTTTTTATTAAGTGTATATTAAATTATATTTTAATAAAATGATTTGTTGTCCAAATCACAAACCCCTTGTGCTTACTCTGTTCTAACTTTTTTTTTAATTTAAACAATGTAAGATATTTTAAATATTAAAAGTAATTTTTAAAATGAATAAAACTAAAAGCTTTATCTTGTAAATAAAAAATGACGACATTAATATGGGTTTAGACAATAGGTAAGGCATGACCCACCAATACTACTGTACCAGCCTAATCACGACAAATTGGGTGCGTCTTGTGAGCTTCCTAGAAACTACCTATCAGGCACGATAGCTTCATTGGTGAATCGAACTATGTAAACTGGCTTATCTCCATGAATTAGCCGTCAAAACTTGTTCAACTACGTTCCTGATTGTTTGGAAGAAAGGAAACGCCAAGAGGAAAAGAAAAGGGAACATAGACAAGAGTTGTATCCCTTTCTTTGTATAACAAAGAGAGAATTGATTATTGTCTAGGACTGAGCTAATGATAACTCCGTCAGGAATGACAAGAGGCGGATTAAACCTGATCCTACAATGTTGGAGCTCAAGTTCAAACCTTGATTTATATTAAAATTTTGATTCAAAATTTGATCGAATCTTTTTTAAAAAAATCAAATTTGATTAGACTTTAAATAAAAATTCCAGTTTGTCAAACCTAATATCTTCTAGTTTGAAATATCTTTTACTAAGATAGAGTCTAAGTCTGATTACGATCAAATCAAAACTTTTTTGTTAATCCTAATGACCCTATACAATAAAAATCTTAAAGGAGGATAAAACTTGTGCTTTCTAATGTGACATAAATGGCACAACTATGTCTTATTATTGTCAATCTTTAAAGGAAAATTTGCAAGTGAAGGTGAATATTTTCCCAATGTGCTCCAATGGATGGGAAAAGCTAGCCCTTTTTCATTTTCTCATGCCTTTCCCTACAACCAAACACAACTTTTTCCGTTTCAATACTCTTCCTAGTTCCCAAACGTTTTCACCTTCTTCATTCTCTTCCAACTGTGTTGGAGGAACATATAAGGAGAGAGAGAGTTGGAGAATTCATACCAGAAGCTTGAATTGGTTTGTGATGGCTGCTCTCACACATCTTGAACCTCGAAACCCTTCTGGACAAGAGAAGCAATACAGTCCAGCTCCACAATCCTGGTCCGACGAGCACTCATCTAATATCTGAACATTACAAGCCATGAAAAGAATAAAAAAACCCTTCAACAAAACATTTTCCGAATCAAGAAAAGATTATACACAGGAAAGAAAGAGGGGTGAAAAAAGAAAAAAAAAACCTTGCATTCTCCATTGGAGCAAGCTTTGGCGACCCAGAAGAGCACTGAAGCAGTAGTGATGATGATCATATGCACGTTCGAAGAAGCACCCATGTATTGAAATTTGGAAAATGGGGATTGAACTCTTCCTGAAGAATATTGAAGGCTTGTAACCCAAAAGTTCTGGGGATTATTGTTCTTTCTAGGAATCCAATATTGTAGGATGTGCTATAGCTGTTTTTTTGGCATCCTGGAAAACTGGTATTTTAGTATTATTTAATACAACTTTGTTGAAGCACAAGTCAAGTCTAAATATACACAAGAGTTGCTGTTTTGTTTTTTGGACAGCGCTTGAGGAAAACAAATAATAAATTGCATATCTGTAACTTGTCATGTAAAGCGAAAATTAATTGCAATATTACAACATAAGAAATCTCCGGAGTGTGCTCAGCTTTCTATGACAAACATTAAAAATCATAAATTAATTACAAAGCAAATATTGTCTTATTGATTTTTTTTGGTAAGTAAAAATGATAAATATTGTCTTATTTATTGCTCTCTTTCCCTCACTTTTCTAGTGCAAGTTGTATATATATATATATAGTTTGATAAATCAAAATTTGAAATTGAGTCCCGTCAAATTTATGTCTAGTTTGGTAAATGACTTATCCGTCATTTTTTGGTAGATTGAAATGTTTTAGTTGTTTGACCACGTCAAATTGTTGATAATTATGTTTGATAATTAGTTGATTAGATTAGCAGATTAAACTTAATATGTTGATTTAAGAAGGTTTTTTTCTAACTATTGAGAAATTAATGGACTAAAAGACTATTATATCCAAAAGTTATTACAAATTACAGATAAAGATAGAAGTAACGTAAAATTAGAGATACAGTTACAGGTACAAATAGAGTATAAATTTGACTTAATTTATACAAAATTTAAAAAGTTAGTAATTAAATTTAAAATATTAAATTAAAATTTCAAAAAAATAAATGTTTTAAATTTGTTATCTCTAATTATGTTATATTAATTACTTTTGTATAAATCCAATATTTAGGTTCCCCTTTTATATCAATATTTAGTATATAATATTATTATCACCTATATATTATGTTTAATTCAATCTAAAATTAATAAGTCAAATTTAAATTAATTTTTTATCTAAGTTTAAATTTTAAGAGATTAATATAAACATTTTTTTTCAAAATAATTTAATTTAATATATTAGAAATATAGTATCAATTCTTAAAATAACAAAAAATTTATATTTCCTTAAATTAGAAATTAAATTGTTATCATTTTTACAAGCCTAATTTCATTTTAAGTTTGTTGGTGTTGTATTTGAAGAAAAACTCCTGGTTTGATCCGAACTGAACTCATTCTCAAGTTATTTTTAGTGACATTTTAGTGATCTCTCAAGTTCTTCAATTAATCCTTTGTGGTGCAAATCTAAGAGGATATCAAGAAGTTTTTAATTGAACTCATTCATTATTGAAAAGCTATATTGAGAGGGCTTTCAGTGTTATTAAGGTTTGATGGAAGATATTAGAGAAAATGATGATGATGACTTCTTTTACTCTATCTAAATTTTTACGAAAATATTTAAAGAAATTACTAAGATATAAATAACTAATTCTCGTGTCCTTATAATTTTTTTAAATCATACACAGATAAATCATTTTACATATAAACACTAATATTAAACAGTTGATTTTGTCAATTATTTTTAAATAAACAATTGATGTTATTTACTGGTCAACTTGTTGTTAGCTAATCGCTGACAGAATTAGTTAACAGCTAATACAATGCAATCCGCTAATTGCCAAAATGTAACTTTAATTTGAATTTTGAATATAATAAAATTTAAAAATTTTAACCATGTATAATCAATTCTCTTGTTTTTAAATTGAAAATTTTGACTTAGATAATTTTTTTAATCCTATCAATTACGAAAACATAAATTAGGTATATAAGTTAACAAATTTAAGTCATTAATCGAATTCAAACATGAAATTTTTTACAGCTCTCCATAAGTTGTTACCCTAAAATCAATAGCCACTATATTTAGCAATGTTTTAAAAATCGAATCAATTTGAAAGGATTAATAATAAAAATCTTGAACTAGTTAACTTTCTGATTTTATTTTCAACTTTTTGGTTTAATTTAGTTAAATAATCTTTGTTGTTAAAAACTAATTTGTTTATTATTAATCAGCCATTTTCATAAACTAATGAGTTTTTATAAACCAAATAAATAAATAAATTTTTATTTAACTAAAATAAATTAATCATTTTTTATAAATTAAAATAAACAAATTAATTTTTATAGTCTTTTTTTCGTTTAAACTTTAAATATTTATATAAGTAAGGATAATCATCTTCAATCAATTCTCAAATTCTTTAATTTTATTCAATCTTTGACTAATTTTATGAGAATTTAATACTAATTAAAGCTTTTAATCCTTAAATCATTTCAATTTTGAAAGCACTGATATTTAGAATGCATACTGAATATAATATCTATCACCAGAACCTATACTTTTACCTAAAATCTAACAAATTTGTGGTTGTAAAAACAAAAACGTATTGTAATAATAAAATTCCTGGTTCTTCGATCAGATCTTAAGGAAAAGACATCTGGTGTACTCCTTCGTCAATGTCCACGAGAAATGGAAATGATACTTGGTTCTATTTTGATAATCGGACCTCCTCTAGCTCTCTTCACCTTATAAATGTTATTTTTACTTTGTCCACAAGAATTCCATCACAAGTTCGATTGCATAGCATCATTGAAAACAACTCCTGATATTCTCAAGGTCGAGGATTTCAAAGGTTACAGGTCTATGTTCCAAACTATCAACCAAATTCTACTACAGACAAGCATATTTGGGATTTAAGTTCCAATGTAGGTTTCTCAAATTCCTCCCGCATTAAAACTCTCAAAACTCTTATTCCATATATATCAATGTTCAATGTAGTATGAAAAGCATCTTTAAATCCCAAAGTCTCGTTTACAACTTGGCTAGTAGCTAAAGGTAGACTAAAGACAAAGGATAAGATTCAAAACTATATCAACATAACCCATTTATATTTTAAATGTGAATTCACAGTCTTCATTTGGGCTAGCATTCAGCAAATCCCTAAACTAATATTGCTTTGAATCTGATTAGAACAAGATTTTTGAATGGGCTGAAGCAATATATCTTAAAGAGAAATGATAGAATCTACTTAAATCTTAGCCACAATTGTGCAGTTCATATTATTTAGAGAGAAAGAAATCAAATTCATAGCGGAAGAGAATTGACAAGCGCACTCTTATTCATAATTTACATTGTTGGATTAAGGGAACTACGATAGCTCTGACTGATCAACTAAGCTCTCATATTAGAAAAAGGTGGAACCTCTAGTTCTAATTTTTTCCCTTAAAACAACTATATTGTTGTATCTTATTTTGTTTTAACTCTCACTGTATTATTCCTTTTTTACGCCTTTTTTGGCTACCAATGAATTCTTGTTTAATTAAAAAAAGAAAAGGACAAAAGGAGTTATTGTAAAAGTCATCCGAAATTGGAATCTCCCCCTATATTAGAAGGATTAATAAAATGGAATGGACTTAGCCGGATCAAATTGCAATATAAAAGAAAGAAAAAATTTGAAGTTAATTTTTTAATTTCCTTAATATCAGTTAAAAAGTAACAATTAAGAGTATTTAGGAACTTAATTTAAAAACATTTTGTTTTAAGCAATGATTAAAAAACTTAACCGATTTGACAGGTTCAATTATAAAATTTTGAATCATCGCATTTTTTGGTTTGTTTTTAATTTTTTAATTTGATTTATTTTAATAATTCTTATGGTTAAAAATAGGTTAATTAATAAGTTCTTATAAATTAAAATAACTCAATTTATTTTCATTTAAGAATCATTTTTTCGATGGTAGAGACATTTTCTTTTAATCATATTTCAAATTCTTTAATTTTATTCAATCTTTAGTCAATTTTATGACGGTTTAATACTGGTTGAACTTTTTAAAATTTAAATCTCTTGTCTTATTGATTTAATTTTCGCTCTGATTTTTAAAATATTAACTTTAAGACCGTCTTAGTAAATTATACATTTCAAATAATTCCAGTAATTATTGCTCCAGGTCCATCCAGCTCGAAATTCACAAGATATGCTAGAACTAGAATTAAAGAAAAATAACTCTGATTGTCACAAGGTTGTGACCGAAAAAGAAATTAAAAGAAACCCTTCGATCTTATTTAACTTTTATGTCTTTTAATTTAATCATACACTTTTAACGACATAAAGTACTGTAAGTGCAAGATTCTCTGTATGCATCATATCGTTAATCAAAATTACTGCACATTCTATATGACAGGAACTGAATCAAATGCTTCCTGGAATCATAAAACTGGAACTGTTTCGTATATATATGGGATGCATTAAAAAAATCCAAATG
>JANIJH010000001.1:48061222-48077976 GCA_024520975.1 Erythroxylum areolatum | reverse complement strand
CAGAGCGCTATTCACCTTGGTAAGAATGCCTCGTTTCACTCACGATCAAAACACATTGATGTGAGATATCACTGGATAAAAGAAGTGATGGAGACGAAACAATTACAGTTAGAAAAGATTCATACTGATAAAAATGGATCAGACATGTTAACTAAGATTCTACCAAAAGGGAAGTTAGAGTACTGTCGATTAGTAGCAGGCTTGATAGAGCCCTCCATGTAATCATGAGGGGGAGATTTGTTGGAGATGGATCCCTCTCACATGGAGGGACTCCATCATTCAACAATGGTTGGTCAAGCCTCCAAAGCCTCCAACGTTGACAGAAGATTGGTTGGCATGGTAGGCATCAACCATGCCTAATAAAACAAGAAGAATGGTTGGCCAACTTGGCCAACCATACTTCATTCTCCTGCCTATAAATAGGCAAGAGATGAACGAAGAGAAAGCAGCAAACAAAGAAATACAGAGAGAAAAATTCAGAGAGAGATGAGAGCTTTGTTTTGCTCTGAAGTTAGGAAATATATTCCTAAAGAGTTGGTGAGTGACAAAATAGTGAGGTTAGTATTTTTTTGGTTAGGAAACACCTTGTGAGCCACTATTTTGGTTTTATCTCTGTATACCCATTATTTGTAATAGTGGAAGAAATATTCTGAGTTTTATCCGTGGACGTAGCCCAAAGTTAAGGGTGAACCACGTTAAAAATTCTGTGTCTATTTTGCTCATTTTATTTTTCCTTTTCACAAAATACACCCGTTGTGCCCAACATACTTCACCTAAAATTAAAAAAAACTATTGAAATAACAAAACAATAGAAAAGGACAAAAGGAGCTATTGTAAAAGTCATCCCAAATCATAATCGATGGAATGGACTTAGCTAAATCAAAGTGCAATATAAAACGAAGAAAAGTTAAAGTTAAATTGTTAGTTTCCTTAACATTAGTAATGATTAAGATCGTATAGCCACAAGTGAATTTTAACGTCAATATTTACAATAAATTACAATTTAAACTTTTTTTAAAAAGAGAAATGGAATTAAAAAATGAAAGAAGTTGACTGAGTACAACAGGGAAACGAGGGGTGACCCCTAGCCAAAGACGTTTCATGAACGAAAAAGAACACTAGAAGCTAAAGAACAGGATTTGTATCCAAAGCCACAGGCTATTTCACAGAGGAAGCTAGGCAGAAAACGTATTAAAGACGTAACGCTGAGCAGAGACGAGCTACACATGAGGGGTAGGCATTTGGCCACAACCAACTCACGAATGGTGGACAGGATCAAAGAGATGAGGCATTCCTTCGGAGACGTTAGGTGCTGGAAACGACGGAGATTTCGTTCTCGCCAAATCGTATAGATGCATACACCCAGCACCATTGTAAGGAGAGGTCTATGGTTAGCGTGCTGGACAGCGATAGAAGAAGTGATCTCCACGAGAGTCAGGCCTGGGTCTGTCCAAGAACACACAGAAGAGACATGATCCCAAACAGCTTTGGTGTATGAGCAATCGAAAAATAGATGGGAACATGTCTCCAGCTGTTGGGAACACAAGGGGCAACGTTGGTCCATCTGAACATAGGGAAGACGATCAGCAGTGGAGAGTTTCTTCTGAATGGCGAGCCAAAGGATGAACGACAACCGTGGCGTTAAATATTTGCTCCAAACCATGGCTGCCCATGGGACCTTAGATCGATGAGAACGCAATTTGTCACAAATGAGGCAATTGGACAGAGAGGCAATAGGAAATGTCCTCCAAGAAAAGGCATCAGATTCCTGTGGAGAGGGGGGGTAGGAAGGTTGAAGGTGGCTTAAGCTACGCGGAAGATGCCACGATGAACCATTAATGAACGCTCACATCCGGGTATGAAGAGGGAATAAAGAGGAAGCTCTAGACACATTTAAGCGGTGAATTAAGGGTCCATTGCTGGACCAATTATCGAACCATAATGAAGCCAACCGGCCATCTTTAATAATACAGGAAGTGTCTCGCTGAACGTCATCACGTAACTTATCATTTAGAACATTCAAATGAACCCTAAACCCTTCAAAACATTCAGAACAAATATTAAATAAACAAAAAATTCAACAAAGATAACTCTTCAACAATTAAGTGTCATGCCAGAAAATAATTTTTAAATGAAAAGTGAGTAGCACTGTCACGTGATACTATTACCTACTTTTTATTTAAAAAAATCACAAATATGTATTTCATTGAATAGATCCTACTTGTCACGTAATAAGTGAGATTCATTATTACACATTTTAGACAATGTGTCTCGCTTGTAATGTCACAAGTGAAACATACCTTTTATTTTAAAAATAAAATAATGTCGTATATTAGGGTTTGTTTTTGAATATTTTGAAATTATTGAGTTCAATTTTAATGTTTCGAAATGTTATGATTTGTTATGCATTTTGTTGTGAACTTTGAAGATCAAAATCTACTTTTGGCCTTAAGAGTATTCTTAAACAAGATTTTGTTTTAAAACGGTGTTAGCACATTATATACTTGAAATAATTCCGGCAATTACTGCTCCAAGTCCATCCAAGCTCGTTATTCACAAGATATGACAGAAATCGGAAAGAAAAAAAAAAGAACTCTTATCACAAGGTTGTGACCCAAAAAGAAATTAAAAGAAAGCCTTTGATCTTATTTTAAATATCATGTCTTTTAATTTAATCATACACTTTTGAAGACATCAAGTGTAAGTGCAAGATTCTATGTATAAATCATGTCTTAAAAAAAATTACTGCACATTCTATATGACAGGATCTGAATATAATGTTCATTTGTCTTCAGAGAAGAAGTGATTGATGGTAGGCATGATCTCAGGTGGACGAGTTCGAAGAAACTTGCGCAGCTTATGTTCTGCATATCTCTCTCCTTCCTCGTAGTTTTCCAGGACGGACTTGCTGCGATTGGCTTTGTTTACTCTGTGGATAATCGATTCCAAATCCCCACAAAAAGAAAAAGATGCAAAGATTATTTAAAAGAAAAAGAATTCAACACGAAATAATTTTTCAATCATTGTGAAAATCTTTTCTGGTCCTAAAAGAGAAAATTAAAAAATATAAATAATAAATTAGTATAAATCAAGTGTAAAAATAATTGATTAAATTAACTTATTATAATAAATTGATTAAATTCGAATTAAATATATCTAAAATTAATAAATAAAAGTTAAATTAGTTTTGATTTAAATTTAAAACCGAACTTTTTAGTATGATTGAGTCTAAATTTCATATTAGAATTTAAGAATCCTAATCTGATAAAAATATGCCATCATAATTACCTGACGTCTGGGTTAAGGAAAATGTTCCTGGTAAGCTGAAAGATACACATGCTCGTGACAAAGGTCATTGCACCCAATAGTGGATATACCTGGTGACATAATTACACAAAAGTCATTAACTTTATTTAGAATTTTGGAAATTTTCCAACTTATTTACTTGATATGGATATAGACAAAAAAAAAGTGAAAAGGAAAATTAGAAGCAACAAAATAAAGCTTCCAAGTTTTAAAAACTAAACTGAAAGTTAACTCAGTAATATAAGAAATTTAAGAATTAAAAATTCAATTGATATTAAAATGTTATAAATTTAGTTAAAATTAAATAAAATTAAATATTTTAAAATATGTTTAAAAAATACTGTCTTTACCGATTCAAAATTTTAAGTTTAATTAAAAATTAAATAGTCAAATAAAAATTAATGAATTAATTTTGATTTATAAAATAAATTAATTTACAAAAATTGACCAATTAATTAATAAATTAATCAATTTTAGCAACAACAATTATTAAAGTTAATCAAATTAAAAATTAAAAACTAAATTAATAATTAACCAATTCAAATTTTTTAAAATTAAACTGATTTAACCAATTCAATTTTTTAATTATTTGAACATTTTTGTTATGAAAATATCGTGATATAGTTGCAAAATGTTTTACAAACTTATCTTTACTAAATAATTTGTAAAATTCAATTAAATATTAAAATGTCCACTTATAATTCAAGACGGATAGAATCCACCCATCGAAAGAAATATTATCTTTTTCCAAATTGTTAGTAAAAAAATTAAAGCACTTCTAACCAAGAATCACCACTTACATCCTACAATATATGATAAAATAAGTAATTTATATAAAAATTGCCAATTTTAAACAAAACATGTTATAAATTTATTTTAATTATATACCTATTAGATTCTAATTCTGTATAAAGAGTCATTTCAATAAAGTACGAGAGGATTCAATAATACATGACCTTATTTTTATACAGTAAAAAGACTATTTCAATTGAACTTGATATGATACAAATTTGTGTGTGTATATATATAGTTTTATATTTTTTCGTTTAATATGACCTAAACAATAATAATTATTGTAACTTAGAAAAACTCTCCATCTAAGATATATACTTCTTAAAATAACATTAATTAAACACAACAAAAAAAGGATAAAGTCGGAAACTAATGATTTCTCCTGTACTTACCTCTGGTCTCATCCAACGACCCATTTGAAAGGTTATTCTGCTTCTGAAGCGAGCCTTCGGTGCCTCTTGGAACTTGAACACACGATATATATATAGTATGCAAGCAACTGTTATATATGGAGGATTGATCAAGACCCGAGAGTCATGTTGGTATATATATAGAGTGTGTTAAGATGACGATTAGAGGAAAGTCAGAACTTGACTTTTCTTTGGAAAGTTTTCCAGTGGGCTGAGTTTACGTTTTCCTTGGCTTTTGCCTGGAAAACTATGGGCATTAGCATCTTGTTTTTGCTAAATTACGAGTTTTTCAATCAGCCAATTGCATATAGTTTCCAACTTTGGAACTTTCCCAATCAGCCATTAGAATGTTCCTTATCTTAATTGTTTCTATTCTTTCCGGTTTGAATTTCAGCTGAATTTAACTAAATTTAAATTTACTAACTCTTTTTAAAGTTTAATAAAGTTTAGTAAAATCAAACATGTTGGTGTGAGTGGTTTAGCACTCTCATCTCTTAATCAGAGGTCTTGAGTTCGAATTCTGAGATTGGAAAAATCTGTTTAGTCAGCACTTTATCCCTTATGAGCTGACCCGGTGTGAACGAGGATTAGTCTGGGAGTAAATGGCTTAAAGGCGCCTTCTTACAACTGGGACCTTCCTAAAATACGTCGTGAGCTAATAAAAAAAAATCGACCATGATTTTAAACCAAAAAAAACAAATGTTCTGTGGTGATCGAACTCATCTTTTAATTTGACTTGAAATTCGAAAATTATAAAAATAATAACTTCTTTTATATTTTTAATTTTAGAAAATAAAAAATAAGGTTATGATCGGTGCTTGGGCTTAATCGGATCTTGAGTTGGACCTAAGCTTGAATGAGCTGGATGGATTATCAAACTAAATGATGAATACCTAGTAGCAATAAGTAGGCTTGATTGTAGAGGCGAGGCTTAACCTGAGACTTAAGATTTGATAATTATAAGAAAAGCCATGTTATTTTGCAAACAATACTGCTTTTTTTTTTTTAATTTTAAAATGGAAGGGAATAAATACTCTACTTTGAAGACATCTAGCCAACTTGTTGAAGTCGAAGTGAAGAGGTACAGGATCAAGAGGTCTTATGTTTGATTTTTTTTTCTATTTATAACCTCTTGATCGAGTTTATTATATAAGACTTATTTAGTGTAAAATATTTGATTGACGTAATTTATAAATTATTGTGTCAATCTAAAAATTTACCGGTGTGTATTTAAAGAATAAAAGATAAAAAATTTGTATATGTTAATACTTCTATTATAAATTGTTGTTGTTGTTAATTTGCAAATAATTTATGTGTTAGGATAAGTTTAATAACTTAATAATTACGAGTTTATAATTAAATTTAATTTAAATTCAAATTTATTGAATAAAATTTTTAACTCAAAATTATATATATAATTTAGATTTAAAATCAAAATTAATTTTAAATTATATTTTATATTCAAATATTAATTCGAGTCTAATTTTTTTAAAAATTAATCTAAACTCAAACCGCATTTTTTAAAAAGGTCTCCTCTAAGATCAATGTTTGACCAGAGGAATCCCAGTCAAACACGCTTAACCAATGGAAACGTGTTGGCTATCTTCTCCCTCTTTGGACTAGCTTTTTTTTTTCCTTACTAATTTATAAGGACTTTTCAAATGTATGGACTCATAATTTTAAATTATTATTTTCTAAAAATTGCAATATATATATATATATATATATATATATATAAAATATAAATTATAGGCATAAATTAACATAATATTATTGAGAATTAATTAAACTTAGTTTAATTTAATAACTACATTAATTAAACTTAGTTTAAGACTAAAACAATTTTTTTGTAAAAATTACAAAGGTATCTTTGCAAAATGTGGATATGTTGACTTGACTTAATTTAAATTAGTAATTATAATAATTATTAATTTAATTAATTTTAAAAATAAGTTATATATTTATATATATTTTAGAAGTTTAAGAAAATTTTTTTTATAAATGTTTATAATTAGTAAATTCCTATTATCATAAATATTAGATTTTCATGATAACAAGGAAGTATATATATTTTTATCAATTTTAAGATAAAGAATTTTAAAAATCACAAACAAAATTTAAAGATTTTTTGTAAAAAATTAGTTAAATCCTAATATTCATCATTTTCTAAAATAAATTTCCTAATATACTTTTCTTTTTGCCTCTTTGTTGTCAAATGGAAATGGAACGGAAAACAAAATGGGAATGGGGGCTGCCTTGAGTTGATTGGGTCATATATAATATATTGCCGTATAGTTCCATGATGAGAATTCGGGAAATTGGGATCTTGGGAATCTGATTAGGGAAAATGGAGGCATCTAACGCGCGAGTTCATTCTCTCGGCCATTCCGAGATTAACTGGGAAAAGTGAGTGCGTTTTCTCCTTCAACTTCCTTTCTTTTCTTCCCTATTATTGTCATTTTGTTTTTGTTTGGTTACCGGGAAAATTAATGAGCGAGACAATCGATTGGCTTATTAAACATAAATGGGCAGTTTCTGTTTTACCCATTTGAGAATGTATTGGTGTCAAAATCGTTTCTTTTGCAAATTGATTACGGAAAGAAGAGATGGGGTTAATTTTTATCTGCTTTTTGTTATGTTTTTTGGGTACTGATCCTTGCAGAATCTGTTAGGGGTAGTAGTTTGGTAATAAAGGATTCCGTTCTTTTACTTGAGGAACACGAACTGTTCGCTAATGTTATTCTTCATCACTGATTTGTGGGAATGTGTTTAGGATATGCCTGAGGCTGTGTTTGAATCCACCTGCCTCGCTTTAGCTCTCTTATTTACTACGAGTTCTCTTGATGATTAGGGAATTGAGGATGTTTTGCCTTGGTCGATCAATTGGCATTGGCATTTGCATTCATCTCCCATGCCCTTGTTCAGTTTGTTTGCTTCTATTGAGACATGGCTCTATATCCATCACATGCTTACTTCCACCCGTTTTTGCAGGCTTGATAAGACTAAGTTTTATGTTGTAGGAGCTGGCCTCTTTACTGGGGTTACAGTGGCATTATATCCTATGTCTGTTGTGAAAACTAGGCTTCAGGTTGCTACAAAGGATACTGTGGAGAAGAATGCTTTTTCTGTAATCAGAGGTATACTTAAAACAGATGGCATTCCAGGTCTCTATCGAGGGTTTGGAACAGTTATTACTGGTGCAATTCCAACTAGGATCATTTTTCTCACGTTATTGGAGACTACAAAAGCGACTGCTTTCAAGATAGTTGAACCTTTTACACTGTCAGAACCTACCAAAGCTGCTATAGCTAATGGCACTGCCGGCATGATTTCATCTCTTTGCGCCCAGGCAGTGTTTGTTCCAATTGATGTGGTATGTGGTTAAGGTTCTCATCTGTTATTCTAGTATTTATCTTCCGTTACACAAATATAAAATGTAGTAACGAATATACATCTGTCAGGAGTACTGAAATGTTGTGCCTGGAATGTGCTTTTTATGCTTTGTGTCTTCCCACCCCAGCCCAAATCTTACATTTTCTCAATGAGAAGCAGAAGCGTGGGAGTTGCTAAGTTTTCATTTGATATCATTGTTCAGGTTAGCCAGAAGTTAATGGTACAAGGATATTCTGGTCATACAAAGTACGATGGGGGTCTAGATGTTGCTCGTAAGGTTATAAAATCTGATGGCATAAGAGGGTTATACAGGGGGTTTGGTCTATCAGTTATGACTTACTCTCCATCTAGTGCTGTATGGTGGGCAAGTTATGGTTCAAGCCAGCGTGTAATCTGGAAGTGAGTTCTCATTTTCTTCGTTGTCTACAATATTTTTGAAGAGCTTCATTTTCTTCCTTTTCAATCTGAATCACGATTGCTGTGTCTTTAATCCTCTTATTGATGATCCTGTGTGGCTTTGAACTTCATTTTGCAATTTGACTTGCATGTTGGCCTCAGTTATGTAGTTTTACAAGTTTATGTGATCTTCCTTGAAAATATTTATGCTTGATATCATAAATTAACCATTTTGAATTCTTTATGCTCTCCAATCTCAGAGAGCTTGTTAAAGCAGGGGGAACTGCTACACGTTTACTTTTAGTTAACATGAAATATCCTCAGGTCACTGCCAAGGATCTGATATATTGGTTATGATAAAAAAATGTATTAAGATGTTAGAAGTCTTAAGCCATATTTTTTTTTCTCTTAATGGTGGGTTCTAGGGTACCCTGAGAGCTTATACTCTGTGCATGCAAGTACATAGTAACTGGCTGTATAAAGCTAGTCAAGTTGCTAGGATAGTGCTCTATGAGTTTGTTATCTAAGATGACCTTAGTTTGTGATAATTTAAATACTCATTCTGCATTGCAGTGTTTGATCTTTTGTAGTCAACATCTAACTGTTTTGGGTAGACTTTTAGGTCATGGCAGTGACTTTGAAGGAACTCCACCTAGCAATATGAAGATTATGCTTGTTCAAGCTACAGGGGGAATTATTGCTGGAGCAACAGCATCCTGCATAACAACCCCATTGGACACTATTAAAACCCGGTTGCAGGTATGTTTGTATATACTTGATGTGAAACTACTATTTTCTCTCTTACATATTATCTCTTCCTCTTGCACCTTATTGTCAGTCACCATTTTTGGCTGAATATGCAACATAACTTACAGATGCCCATCTGTTATAATCTTTGTGATAAGCTTACTAATCATTATGCAATGACCAACAGAAATGGAATGAGTTATTTAACACAGTTTTGAGGGGTGGAAAGATGTCTCTGTACTATGACTTACTACATTCTACACTCTTTTTTTTTTCCCCATATTTTGTTTCATATGTGGTGATTAGTTTTCTCTTCCAGGTGATGGGACATGAAAGGAAAAGCTCTGCCAAACAAGTTGTTAAAAATTTGATCAAGGATGATGGATGGACAGGCTTATACAAAGGATTGGGTCCAAGATTTGTCAGCATGTCAGCATGGGGAACCTCTATGATTTTAGCTTACGAGTACTTGAGTATGATCTCTTTCTTCTTTCTAGTTCACATTGACAATTTATTATTGATGAGTTTATCTGTATTAGATGCTCAAGGCTTGAAACCTTTATCGTAGTTATTTTGTGATTATGAACCTTATGAATTATCTAATATAAGGCTTATTTGATTTATGACTTATCTGTTTTTTGCTTTTGGTGTAATACTTGTTTCTTTGTCTAATTTGTCTTCCTGTAATTGATCTATACCCATGTTCAACATTGATGTATAAATCCATTGATACTTAAAATGTTTTTTACAACTCAGAGAGGTTGTGTGCGAAGGATGAATAGATGAGCTGCTGAGCTTTCCCACTTCCATTGCTGCTGAAGAGACTTGCAATCTGAAGCGGCTAGGATTTACTTGCATAGATTCTTCCCTTGACTGGTTTTCTATTACATTTATAAAGCTGAAATAACATTGTAGATACTACAGGCAGCTCTTGTATTGTCTTAATTGAGGAACCAACCTCATTGTTATTACACCCAGATTACTTCTAGATTAGAAGCTTTTTGGATCCAGCCACAATTCTTTTAGGCATATAATTTTAACTTTGCTTCTTTTAGTCGTCATGTTACAGGAAATTTGAATGAGTTGTATCATTTTACGTGTTTAACAATTGTAAGCCATACTGGCCAAGAATTAAATTTGTACGACATCATTGTCTTACAATCTTCAGTTAGTAGCATTGTGACAAAATTGTTCCATGCAACAATTGATGTGCAGCTACAGGTTCAGAAGTAAATAAGCCTGTTCATTTTTTATTTAATTTCTCGCATGATTCATATTTGGTACTCTGGTTGGTTGATAATGTAGTTGCAGACTGCTTCAAGTTCGTCATTATGCTTATGATCATTGATCATTGATGAATTAAGATCGATCACTTCATCTACTAGCAACAAGAATGACAGCAAATGTTTGCTATCTTCCATTCTTTTCATTAAGAACATAATATGCAGTTACAGGACTCAAGCGAGGTAAGTTGTCATGCTGAAGTTCAGGGATTTTTGGAATTTTACTTGTCAAGGATTTTCAATCCTTGGTAGGTAACTTCATCTTCGAATTGGTTTTTCCAGGACTGCAGAGAAGAAAAACTCTTCCCCGAGTTTGTCTGTCTTTGGGACCACTCGCCATAACAGTTTTCTGTATCCTATCCTTGTAAACTCATTCAAGTACAGCTTCAACTCTTCCTTCTTGCAGAAGAAGCGGTCTACCCAAAGGAGCCCTTTTGGTCGAAGAACACGGTCCCAGTCGAAAAGTACAAACTGGAGAAGTTCCATGCCAATCCACCCATCCAAGAAGAGACTGGAATGAACAATGTCAAGAGTGTTATCAAAGAATGGTAATCTTGATCCTATTGATACATAGAGAGGAAGAAGACCTCTCAATGCTATCACCTCACTGAAAGGGGCTCCTATGTTTAAGGTTGCTGATGCAATGGTGACATTCTTTTCTTTCATAAGTGCAGCAAAGGTGCCAGATGTTGGACTAAAATCAAGTCCAATGCGGATTTCCCCTGGCTTTAATCTCAGAACTTCATCAATGGTGAATTCTGCTGAAACAGACTCGTTTGTTGGCATCTTCCACCCTACTTTTGTAAGATTGAAACAGTCTGCACATTTGTAGAATCCTTTCCTGGCTGTTGTTTCATTTGAAACAAGACAGGAGTAACCTTTGCACTTATAATGGCTCCACAGGATATTAGCATCATTAGGTTGTGTCCAAAGAGAGGTATTTGCTGGAAACGGCCTGCTGTAAGTTGGAGGTGTTCTTGAAAAGCATCTCCTTCTAGGCAAAGGTTCACATCCACTGGCTACAAGTTTCTGAGCCAAATCCCAGTCATCTGGGCACATACTATAAGCTTTGTAACTCATGAAACGATCTACATGAGTCGCCATGTGAGAACAAGGTAACCCAATGGAAGGATTGATAGTTTCAACTCCAAGAAAGTTCTTCCCAATTTGTCTGTTTGTTTTTGGCGAGGTATAATTATAGAGCTCACCTGAATTGAAGAACTTTGCACCTCTCAACTCCTCTTGTTCCTCACTTTCCTCAGGTTCGGTTAAATCTTCATCAACCTTACTCATTTCGCTGCCATTAATCGGAACATTTCCTGATAGACTGTCAGCGAGTTTGTCCAAGCATACAGCTATGGTAAGAACTTGATCAGAAAACTTTGCTACAGATCTTGAGACTGAACTCTCATTGTGCAAGTGCTCTAGCAGAACTCCCAGTTTGGTCTGCAAGTTGGAGAGTTGGCTGTGAAATGAGTAAGGAATAGTATCAGGTCTGTGAGAGATTCGGGTTGCATAGGTAGTGAGGAGCAAATAAGAGTGTGAAACATTGAAATTCAGGATGACAATTGTGAGGAGACAGATAAACAAGAGAGGACATAGCATTGGAAGAAATCTTCTGGTGAGGCATTTAAGAGATCTCTGAGTAGTTTGTATCTGCATATTATCAGAAGTCTTAGTTTCTCTGAAGAATCTGCCTTACTGCTTTCTCTTGGCCATTTTTGACTTTCTTTAGGGAGATCAGATCCTCTTGCTATTCTTTATTCAAGTTTTAACATTCCCAAGATTCTTAATTTCTTAATATATTGTTTCATCTTCCTGCCAATAACTTTGTAGACAAGTTTCTTGGACTTGGTTATCTTTAATAGCTGATTCCAAGGCTTCAAAACCAAGCAAGTACCAGGAGAGACCCCTTTAATGTGGAAGCAGTTCATTAATGCCAGTAGAAAAAGGCGGTTCTAAAGTTTTTATATTCCAGATTATGAATTACATCGTAATTCTGTGTTTGTGGATAATTGCAAACTGGGGCAGATAACACACGCACAATTACAATAAATTATGATAACGGTTTAGATAGTAACGGCAATTGCATTTACAGGGCAATCTCATCGTCCCCTTGAATCCATTATTTCTGAGAATACTTCCCCTGAAATTATGCCACTAGGATCAGTTGAAGTGGCTTTGGTTTCAAATGTGCTGTTCTGGTAGGGGGACGGCTTCCTCGAACTCGAAAATGGCTCGTCGTTGTCGGTGGTAACAGCTTCTCTACGTTCCAACAATGGACTCTCCTGACTCGCATCAACTGTAACAGTTCTGTTCTTGTCTGCAGTTTCTTGAAGCTGCAGTGCAAATTCAAGCCCCCATACTACATCGCCCATGGTAGGCCTCTCATTTCCTTTCTCGTGCAAACAGCTTTCTGCGATGGCTCCAAATCTTATCAAGCTCACAGGGTCAACTTCTTGACCTTTCAAATGTTTGTCCATGATACGATCAAGCATTCCTCTTCGGTAACACTTCTTGCCCCATTCGGCCAAGTTCACCTGATCTTTCGGAAGGTCATGAATCAATGGTCGCCTAGCACATAGCACTTCAAACAGCACTACCCCAAATGAGTAGACATCGGATTTCTCTGTTAGTTGTTGCCGGCGGTAGTATTCAGGGTCGATGTAACCAAAACTGCCACGAACAATGGTACTGACGTGAGTCTGAGATAAGCTTGTAGGGCCTATTTTCGACAGACCAAAGTCTGAAACTTTTGCCACCAACTTCCCATCTAGTAGGATGTTCGGGGACTTCACATCTCGATGAATGATCGTGTTCTTGGAACCTGTGTGAAGATAATGCAACCCTCTTGCGGCTCCGAGACATATCTCTAACCTTTGCTTCCATTTAAGAGGAGGACCCTCTGTTTTGTATAGATGGTCTTTGAGGCTACCATTTGGCATGTACTCGTATACTAAGATCATCTCACTTTGATCTTCGCAGTATCCAATTAAGGAAACAAGATGAACATGGCGGAGACTGGACAACATCTTAATCTCTGTGTGGAACTCGCGCATCCCTTGTTTCGATGATGAATCAAGCCTCTTGATCGCTACTGGGATCGACCCAGGTTGCAAGTATCCTTTATAAACGTTTCCAAATCCTCCAAAACCGATGAGATTTTGAACATCAAAGTTTTTCGTGGCTTCTCTCATCTCATCAAGTGTAAACAATCGACAGAGATCAATTGGCAGGGAAGGCATTGTGATGGTGGTGGACCTGGTGGTGGAGGACAACGATGACACGTGATCTTCCATTTTCCTTCTTCGTTGGTAGATAAAGAAACAGATAACTAACAAAGTAGAGAAAGCAATAGCTGCAGCTCCAATGGGTATTATCAGAGTTAGAAACCTTTTACCCTTTTTCTTCTTACTTCTAATTGCTGCAGATTCCGGCGGTGCAAGTGCTTCCGGTAGTTCAGGATTTGGTCCCGCAAGAACACCGTCCGATCTGTTGAGCTTGAATATCTCCAAACCATTCAAAATCGCATCATAATAATTAGGATGATTATCAATATTTGGGTGTAAATCGAGCCGTAAGTCCACCTTGCCGGTGATTCCTTTCAGAGAAGGCACGAACACCACATAATCCCTGTACATCGGAAAACCACGTCCGCCACTCATCGCCATCACATCTAATTGTCTCTCAGCTGTCATGTTATTGATGAATATGTAGAAAACTCGTTGGTAAGGCTCCACGAACGCTTCTGACTCGCAGAAATGAAGTCTAAAAAGATAGTTGAAACCAGAATCAACAGTGAAGAGCCATGTCAGGTTGCTGTTTAGGTTCACCTGATTGTTGTTTCCCATTGTACGTTTAGTCCTGTACACGATAGGCGGTGCAACATATTCAGGTGTTTCCGTTGTGTATCTGATCGCGAAATTATTTTCTGGCCAGTGCACTACTCCCGGATTACCCAAGATAAAGTCCGTGTCATTAAGCCACGTTCGAAACATTCCCGAATCATTAACACTGGCTACGAACCCGCCGACGTTTAACCGGCAAGAAATTTCAAGAGCTGTTGTGTTGTCGAAATAGAAAAGATCACCGTTGTTCACTAAAGGGTAACTAATTAAGCTCGAATCTTTCGTGTATAGATTGCTTGGCATGGACACTATTTCTAAGCCATTAACGAAGGCAAACGAGCTTTGAGATGGAGTGAAAGTTATCTTGAGTTGTTCCGTTTCCCACACAGTTATTACAAACTCCTTGAAGAAGGAGGAAGCTTGATGATTAATGGAGGAAACAGTTAAATAGGCACTGAAGTTGCTCAGAAGAGTGTAACCATTTGCAGTGACTGAAAAGAAAGAAGCTGAACAGTTGAAGCTTGAGTAGGCCGCCGGGTAGAAGTAAAGACGTACAAATTTTGGTCCGGACACGACAGGGAAATTGTAGGTGAAGTTGGAGTGGATGAGACGGGCTGTCATATAAGGTACGGGGTTGACTGAAGAGTCCTGTGATGATGCTGAGGAAGTTTCCGACAACATCGATGCATTGGAAGGAAGAAACCGGGACAGGGTGTCGCCTTCCCAAGTCCGGCCATCTGATGCTTTGATTGGACTGGATTCACCACAATTCAAGAGTATAACGTCCGTGGGCTGGTACGTGCCAGAAGCTTGCGGTATGGTCATGGAGAGGAGGAGGTTTAGGATAGTGATGATCATCGAAAGGTAAAGAGCAATGCTTGGGATTGGGCTGTCACTGTTTGTGTTCAAACATGTTGAAGAAGAAAGTGTAGGCATATTGAAGAAGGTCTAGTTCTACAACTTGTAAATCCTTAGCTTAAGTTTCTTTCTTATAAATAACAAAGATGAAGAGTTGGTTTGAATAGTAAAACCAATTTCAAGTGCCTTTGATTCTCAATGTTTGAGTTATAGTAATGACTCGGTACTAGATTTGTTAATATCGATATTACCATTTAAGATAATTTTTTCAAAATTATAAAATAATTTTAAATTTTTATAAAATTAAAAAATAATTCTTTAATATATTATGTTATACATTTTTTTAACTTTAATCCAACCATAACTTAAAGAACATAATAATATAAATTTGACATAACAAATACTTCTTTGTTTTTATTAAAATTATTTTTACATATTTCTTATAAATTAAAATAATTTTAATTTCAAATATTATCTTTACTTATTTTAAAAGTTATTATAACATTTTTCACGTGTATATATTAAAAAGTATATATATAATTAATATAAAATAGATAAAATTTAAAAAGTATTAAATATGATTGTATTAAAAGTTATATAATTTATAATCAATTTGAATAAGTCTAATAACATGAAAAATTATTTAATTTATTCTCAGCGGTATTTTTGTTATTTATCAAATAAATTATAGACAATTGTATCATGTTTCTTTTTATGAATAAGTAGTTATTATTTTATATATGGAAAAATTTTAACTTTTTTCAACTTAATCCTAATTGTTTTTTAAACATATAATTATAACTAGTATTTAATTGGCATTCTGATTACTGGCGGTGTCAATTGAAAGAGTCGATATTGACCAGTACTAAGATTCAATACAAAACTTTCTAGCTCAGTGCCAATTTTTTACCGGTATCGTCAATACTGACTAGTATGATATAGTATTCTAAACAATGCTCAGATTAGGCTTAAATTATCTTTAATTCAAGAGTTAATATTACTTTATTTTTAACTTTTAATAAAAGTATCGTTTTGATTAATTAATTTCTTAATTATTAAATAAAATAACATTCTTTTATTAAAATTTATTAAAAAAACTTGATTTTTTAAATAATATTGAGAAGTAGTGGTTGCAATAAGTTAGGTTGAACTTAGGCTTAGTTTGAAATTTTATAGTCGATCAGATATGAAATTCTCGTTTCGAGCATGAGTCTGATCGAACTAAGCCAGTTTATAATATGATAATGTCTGATTGAGTTTAAACTTAATTCAAAGCTCAAAATTTAAAGAAAAAACTTAATATCGATTTAAAACCCTAACAACTCAAGATGAATTTGTTAATTTTTGGCCAGGATTGAGTCCAATCCTATAGAAGGGGTTGATTTTTCTAAGGATGTCGTGTTAGAGCTTAGAGGGGTTGCAGGTACAGTCCGTTGACTTGGAAAGTTGTGAAAGTTAGATTAAAGTCAGGGTTCACGAGGATTTTGTACACGAACGTGAGTGGCTGAGACTGAATTGATTAGCGTGACTTAGACAGCACCACAAGTTGCCATTTAATTTAAATAATTGAACTATTAAATAATTTAAATTAAAACATGCAATATATGTGGTCGGGTCGGTTGTATTGGGCCCGAACCTAATCATCACAACCCACAAGCCGATCAGTCAGTCACGCACCTATTGGTTAATACGGGTCTGATCCACACATCCATGGCCCATTA
>JANIJH010000001.1:48034398-48053442 GCA_024520975.1 Erythroxylum areolatum | reverse complement strand
AATGAAGCTGTCGAAGTCCCTGACCTCACCTGCTCGTCCATGTTGGCTGCCTTGATGAGCAATACGAGGGATGAAGAATTCAAGAAGTCGTTGGCTCTTGATCAACCCAGGTCTATCCAAGAGATAAGAAATCGGGCAGATAAATACATCCAACTGGAGGAAGTGTTGAAAAACAAAAAACGTAGAGCGGATGACCACGGGCCGAGTAGCAGAGCTGATGATTCGCATAAACGGCAGAAGGATCAGTCTAGCTGGAGGAAGCCGATCGACCGAAAGGATCAACAGCGAGAATCCTTCACTCCGCTCAACAGATGATATGCGGAAGTACTGGAGGCCATGAGAGCAGAAGGGGAATCCCTCTGAGAACCCAATAAATTGAAAACTCCTCTCAAAAAAAGGGATTCTTCTTTATATTGTCGTTTTCATAGAGATGTCGGTCATGACACGGAGGATTGCTGGGACTTAAAGAAGGAGATCGAACTCCTTATCCAGAGATGTCGGCTGGGTAGATTTTTGAAGTACGAAAAAAATGTCGATCGAGATAATGAGAGGAGGAGCGGTCGGTCTGACAATTGGCGAAAACCCTGGCGACAAAACAACATGAACGATGGAGGAAGACAGACCAGGAATATGGACGACCGACGCGACACGAGGGGATGGTCCAGGGCTAGAGATGATAGAAATACTGGACAGCAGGATGACCGACCAGTTAGGGTCATAAATATGATTTTTGGTGGTAGCACAACAGGAGGGTCGACCGACAGAGGAAGGAAGAGATATGTCAGGTAGGCCGCTGAGGGCCAGTCAGCAATGAAAAAGCCACAAACTGAAGAAGTGATCTCATTTGACGAATCCGATCTGGCTGGCGTCAGCTGTCCTCATGACGATGCACTCGTAGTCACTTTGAATATGAACAGTAGTGAGGTAAAGCGCGTGATGATTGACACAGACAGCTCGGTCGACCTATTGTACTACGATGCTTTTAAGCAGATAGAGATTCTGGAGGAACGGCTATTACCGATAGAGGGACCAATCAAAGGGGTAACAGGAGCATCAGCCTACCCATTCGCTCAAGTGCTCTTGAACATAAGGTTCGGACAAAAGCCATGCCAAGTAGTGAAGAATGTTGAATTCTTAGTTGTGAAGTTTGTAGGAGCCTACAATGCAATAATTGGAAGAGCCACACAAAACACCCTCAAAGCTGTCGTCTCAACTTATTATCAGGCGATGAAGTTACCAACATCCCGTGGCATCAGTATTGTCAGGGGTCAGCAAAGGATCGCTAGGGAATGCTACCTGGCAAAAACAAGAACCCTTGAGGGAGCAGTAGTGTTGGCAAGTTCTCTTGATGTAAGAGCAGATGAAGAAACCACGAGGATGAACTCTGCAGAAGAAATGCAGCGGGTCTTACTGGATGAAGAAGACTGATCCAAATTCACAAATTTGGGCACCGAACTCGAACAAAGGTTGGCCGCAGCAATCATAAGTTGCTTGGTGGAGAATCGACCGGTCTTTGCTTGGATACCTAGCGACATGCATGGAATCTCTCGAGTGGTAACATCTCATTCCCTGGGTATTTAGAAAAATTGTAGGTCGGTCAGACAGAAGAAGCGGTGGCACAGTAAGGAGCGACAGGGGGTGATCGAGAAAGAAATAGAGAAGCTGTTTGACGCTGGGTTCATTAGGGAGGTCAAGTACCCCGAATGGTTAGCCAACGTGGTATTGGTGAAGAAGAAAAACGAAAAGTGGAGAAAGTGCATTGATTTCACCGACCTGAACAAGTCATGTCCAAAGGACAGGCATGCCCAAAGGACAGTTTCCCCCTGCCCAAGATTGATCAGCTGGTAGACTCCATGTCAGGACACGAGCTCCTCAGCTTCTTGGATTATCATCAAATAAAAATGAGCCTCGAAGACGAAGAAAAAATGGCTTTTATAACTGACCAGGGCACGTATTGCTACCAGGTGATGCCGTTTGGTTTGAAAAATACAGGGGCTACTTACCAACGGCTCGTTATGGAAGTTTTTAAAAGACAGATCGGCAAAACAATCGAGGCCTATGTGGACGACATAGTGGTCAAAAGCAAGACAGCTGCCGAACATGTGGAAAACCTTAGAGAAGTCTTCCTGACCCCAATAAATTCCAAATGAAGTTGAATCCCGAAAAGTGCGTCTTTGGAGTAGCATCTGGAAAGTTCTTGGGATTTATGCTTACTCAGCGGGGGATCGAAGCTAATCCAGAAAAGATTGAAGCTATCATCCAAATGCCCTCACCGCGATGCTTGAAGGATGTACAGATATTGACCGGGCGGATAGTTTGTTTGAGCAGATTCGTCTCTAGGATGGGGGACAAGTGCCTTCCTTTCTTCAAAATTTTGAGGAAGGCAGATGTGACCCAGTTCTAATGGCTGGATGAGTGCGAAAAAGCATTCCAACACTTGAAGCAATATCTGACCAGTCTACCCATCTTGCAGAGCCCTGTTGAGGGGGAGAATCTGATTTTTTATTTGGCAGTCACAGAGGGGGCAATCAACGCAGTTCTTGTTCGATCGGACGGTAGTGAACAATTCCCGATCTACTATGTCAGTAAAGTGCTGAACGGGCCAGAAATGCGGTATGCACCCATTGAAAAGTTAGCTCTCTCCTTGATAACTGCGGCACGGAAACTAAGGCCCTACTTCTAGAGTCATACAATCGAGGTATGGACCGACCAACCCCTTAGGCAGTGCCTCCAAAAGCCTGAAACCTCTGGGCAGTTAATAAAATGGGCAGTAGAGCTGGGGGAGTTCAACATACACTACAAACTATGGACGACGATCAAGGCTCAAGTGTTGGCGGACTTCGTTGCAGAAATGAGTCAACCTGGCTCGCAGGGTGAGCAACGCCCTGCCTGGAGCCTATTCGTTGATGGGTCGTCCAACGCTGAAGGATGCAGAGCAGGAGTGGTATTGATCAGCCCACACCGGGAAGAGAAGGTGGAGTATGCTCTCTGATTAGAATTTAGAGCATCCAATAACGAGGCGGAATACGAAGCTCTAATAGCTGGCCTCTAGTTGGCAAGAGAGATGGGGGTAAAGCATCTGAAGGTGTACAGCGATAGCCAAATAGTGGTTGGTCAAGTTATTGGGCAGTATGAGGCCAAGGGGAACAACATGATCAAGTATCTGGAATTGGTAAAACAGGAGTTAAGTAATTTTGAGCAATGCTCAGTTAGCAGGGTAGAACGGACGTAAAATGCTCAGGCAGACGCACTTTCCAAGATGACTTCCGATCGAAATGCTAGGAACAACATCTTGGTCGAGCGGCTCGACCAACCTAGCATTAAGAAGGCTGCTGAAGTCCTTCAAGCAGACGATGAACGGTCAAGTTGGATGGAGCCGATCAGGCAATACCTTCTTAAGGGAACACAGCCGTTGGAAGCTTCGGAAGCCAAGAAACTAAGAGTAAAGGTGGCTGAATATGTGATTGCCAATGACATTCTGTACAAACGTTCTTATGACTGGCCACTACTACGTTGCTTGAATGAAGAAGAGGCAGAACGAGAAATGGCAGAAGTTCATGAAGGAATGTGCGGAAATCATTTGGGAGGAAGAATGTTGGCTCACAGATTAATCAGACAGGGGTATTATTGGCCGACGATGAAGAAGGATTGTCAAGAGAAAGTTAACCGATGCGAAGCCTGCCAGAAGAATAGCAATTTGTTTCACCAGCCGACCGAGCAGTTGAAAATTGTGAGCCATCCCATTCCCTTTGCTTAATGGGGAATAGACATACTAGGTCCCTTTCCTCTTGGCCTGGGGCAGAAGAAGTTTTTGATAGTAGCAGTCGAATACTTCACTAAATGGGAAGAAGCGGAAGCAGTCGCCACCATCACGGAGTAGAAAATTGAAAACTTCGTATGCAAAAATATACTGAGCCGTTTTAGGATGCCTATGGTTTTGGTTACAGACAATGGTCGGAAGTTTGATAATGACAAGTCCAGAGATTTCTGTGAAAGACTGAAGATAAGGCTCCAGTTGATTTCAGTAGCTCATCCTCAAAGCAATGGTCTTGCGGAGAATACAAACAAAAAAATAATGAGTGCCCTCAAGAAGCGCTTAGATGGACGCAAGACTAGGGTGGATGAGGTAGATGAAGTGTTGTGGGCGTACCGGATGACCCCAAACGGAGCCATTGGTGAGACACCATTCAGAATGATGTCTGCATAACCCCAAATGGAGCCCAGTAGAAGTAGTACTGCATAACCAACGAATTTCAGGTTATGAAGAAGAAAGGAATGATGAAGCCCGCAAGGCAGAGCTGGTACTTCTCAGTGAAGACAGAGATAGGGCAGCCGCTCGTTCAGAAGCCATCAGACAAAAACCGACCAAGTTTTACAATAAAAGGGTAAGGCCGAGCGACATAAAGGTCGGAGAGTACGTTCTGCGAAAGGTCGAGGCGGCTAGAAAACATCCTAGGAAACTCGATCAGACATGGGAAGGACCCTATCAAGTGGTCAAACAAGCCGGAAACGGCTCTTACATCCTACGCGATACTAACAGCAAGATTCTTCCGAGGCCCTGGAATTCTCAAAACCTGAAGATATTCTACCATAGATAAGCTTCATTTTGGTTTACTTATTTCTTTGATTATTTATTATTGTTTATGCTCTTGTACACGCAACTTGTGGGTCCCTTTTTCTGGCCCTGTCAGTCAGGTTTTTTAACGACCCACGCCCTGATCATCATCAATAAAGGGGTTTCAAATTTCTTAGCAAGAAAATTCTCATTAAATTAGGTAAGAGGAGAAAATTCTACCAACTGATCGCTCTACATCGCTCGGCCAGGTTGCCAAGACAGGATCTTGGAACTAGGCGATGCCAAGAACCAGAATCTTGGATCACTCGGCCTCTACACCCCTCAGCCAGGTTGCCAAGACAGGATTTTGGAGCCAGGCGATGTCAAGAACCAGAATCTTGGATCGCTCGGCCTCTACACCACTCGGCCAGGTTGCCAAGACAGGATCTTGGAACCAGGCGATGCCAAGAACCAGAATCTTGGATCGCTCGGCCTTTACATCGCTCGGCCAGGTTGCCAAGACAGGATCTTGGAACCAGGCGATGCCAAGAACCAGAATCTTAGATCGCTCGGCCTTTACATCGCTCGGCCAGGTTGCCAAGACAGGATCTTGGAACCAGGCGATGCCAAGAGCCAAAATCTTGGATCGCTCGGCCTCTACGTCGCACGACCAGGTTGCCAAGACAGGATCTTGGAACCAGGCGATGCTAAGAAAAGAATATTAGATCACTCGGCCTCAACATCGTTCAGCCATGAGAACAATTCTATCAAACCTCATTACCGATCGATAATAAAAAAGACAATGGAAAATAAAAATAAGAAGACGATGGAAAACAAAAATAAATTTTATTTCCTCGTGTATTTGTTCTGGTCACAAGCCCGACCAGATGAGCCCTAAAAGTCCTATTACATTTACATAAGGGGAGAATCAGCAGAAGGAGGAGAATCTGCAGGAGAAGTTCCGGAGGTCGGTAATGCAACCGAGATAGGATCAGGGTCCGAGGGAGCAGTCAGAGAGACATCCCCATTGAGTTCGCTCTTGTTCATCATCTGAGCTCAGGTCCAGCGTCTCATCCGGTAATGCCTCTCTTTCCTTCTCAACAATCTCTCTCACCTCCTCAAGTGAAAGGCCGAGCTCGGAGGGAAGCATCGGCTCGATATAATCCTCAAATGAGGACCATCCGACCCGTCAGGGACGCAAACGCTGTGGTAGTTCCTCAAGAGGGAAAGAGCCAAGTCACAAGCAAACTCCAAGCACTCGTCATGCAAGTACCGTCTCTTCCATCGCTTGATCGCCTCGACCCTCGACTCCTTGATAGAGTTTTGCAGCTCAAACAATTTGTTCTCAGCCTTTGTTTGGTTTAACACCGCCTTGTGGCAGTCACGGAGGACTTTCAAGTGAAGCTCGTTTTCCATCTTGGCTTCGGCGTTGAACTTGAGAACTTCCTCCTCCATCCCTTCAAGTTTGAGCTGCAACGCTCAACATTCACTTTCTAGTTCACCCGTGGAAGCAGCCGCCCTACTCCTCTCCTCCTCCCCCGAAACGAGTTGAGCTCTCAGAACGCTCTTCTCTTCCTCCAAAACGCTTTTCTCCTCCTCCAGTGAAGAGAGTTGAGCTCGGAAAACGTCCTTCTCCTCCTTCACCTCTGCGAGTTCAGCTCTCAAAGTATTAACTTGCTCTAGAAGATCGCGAACCTCCCAGTCCATCGTTCCTTTAACTTCCTCGAGCTGATCGATACGCTGGTTCATCGCAGAGGCGAACGCCAAATCTCTGGCACAACCACGGACGAGACTGGCCATCAGCTCCTTATTGTTCAGTGTTTCCAAAAACTTTTCGTCTTCAGGGGGAACCACCTTCTGAGCGATGTAAAGGGCCACATCGATGTTCCTAAGCGATGCAGTCTTGTCCAGACTGATCGCGGACTCCCACTTCTGGGAGCTAGGCCCTCGCTCTTTCCTCTTGCCTTTGTCCGACTAGGGTATACACCCTTTCCCCTTATCCTTGACCACAGGGCAAGGCGATCGCTCAACACGCCGAGCGGTCCTCCTTCTCTTAAGAGGTTGCTCCACCTCCTCCTCTTCCCCTATAACAGCTCGACCCTCATTAGCCGGTCGGATTGTAAGCGCCATGGGCTCGGCAGGCGCAGTTGGCTGAGTGGTATTTTGCCCAACCTCCGCAGGCACAGTTGGCTGAGCGATATCCTGCCCAACCGCCACCTTTCTGCTCTGCTCTTTTATTTTCAAGGAAGGCCCGGCAGCTTTGCGCTGGCCTTTAGCCTTAGGAGCATCGGAGGATGAGGCGAAATCCTTGAGTCTTGCCATACCTGCACAAGTATAAAAACAGGTCAAAAATCGAAATGAGTACTTGATAATACAACAAACAATTAAACTACGAGGAGTCAACCAGAAGGGGCGGTTTCTCCTTCTAGCCCGTTAATCCGATCCGGGGGACTAATTGAAAAGGTATCGGCTGATATTCCCCCTGATACCCAAGAACAAGATGATCGAAATTGTACCAACCGAGCGCCTTGATCTGATCGATTACTTCAGATTCCCTTCTAGTAAAGGATAAACTGGAAGTATCATTCCACCACTCGGCCAGGGGATACCTCCACTCCCTGGACTCAAAGGAAGACCCCGGGGGCCTCACAAAGAAATACTTTATCCTCCAGGCCTTAATTTACGAAGTTGTCCCAGCGGGTCGATACCACGCATTTCTGTACTGGAAATGGGGGAACCCGGCTCCGGTAAGCGAGCTCTGATTCAGTCTCAGAAAGAGCCGCAGAATTTTGATCGACGGAGGACACCCGAAATGGTGGCATAGCAAGGTCAGACCATTCATGAACCTCCAACCATTTGGGGGGATCTGGGCCGGCAACAACTTGTACACACGACAAACCTCATCGATGATCGGGGTATAGGGAAGCCTCATGCCACCGATCGAGAAGAAGCTGTCTGAAATAGTGAAGTAGCCCCCCGCACTGCTGTAAATTCGCTCACTCTTTGCGGCTAATCTGGGTCCCCAGGATGCGGGGATATTATTCTTGATGACCGATCGATTCAGCTCCCCTACGGTCATCGTAGATTGGTCAGACGACGGCTTCTTAACAACTCGCCCGTCTATCCGATCATCCGTCGTGATTTCTTCATCCATTTCTGCATCCGGTGCTTCATTACCCCTTGCCTCCGGCACTACCACTGCCCCCGTCGCTATATCAAGCGGCCCAACAATCTTTAAAGCACTTCCGGCAGCAACTTCCCAGTCGAGAGAGGAAGAGGAAGTGGTTTCGTCCCTAAGTCTAGACTCACTCCTAGGACTAATCGACGACATGACTACAAAAAAGAAAGTTTGTAGGATAAAGAACAGGAAAAGGACGTACCTAGTTTAGTGACTGGAGTTGGGGAATGGAGACGGTGGTGTAAGGTGAATTCTGGTGACTGCAAGGAGAAAGATAGAGAGTAAAGAGAATGCTGCAGAACTGAATATACAAGGTAGAAAGTGAGGGAAATTCGTCGACCTCGAGTAGTTAGCACCAAGATCAACTGAACGGGTGTATCAATCAGAGTCGGACACGTGGCAAAATCTGAGTCATGAGAATTAGGGTTATCAAGTGCCCCAGTCGGCGCAACAGCTAAAAGGACGCCCATGATAGCTACGCAGTAGTTAAAAAGACGCCTTGTTTCAAATTTTGAAAACCTGTCAGAGGACACGTGCCGTTAGTACTGACTAAACCAAATGCCTTCATGCACTAAGCATTGATGTCCGACCGATCGGGCCTATCACGAGCTGCCATACGGACGAACTGCACAATCCTTATGTACTCCTTCGACCCTTCTCCTTGGTCAAACTCGAGGAGTAGGGGGCTTATGGTTGGGTCGGTCGTGCTAGGCCCAAGCCCAGACTCAGAACGGCGCATGGACCAATCGGCCCATCCCTTGATGATTGATGATTGACCTAATTCCTGTAGGTATTATCTATATAAATTCATTACCTCTTCATAAAAGGTACGAGATTCAAGAACCCTAATTATTCTTTATTCACTAGCCGCCAAAACCCTCACAAATAGACTAACTTGAGCGTTGGAGGGCCCTACTAGAAAATAACCCCTGGTGTGCCTTGTTGTTTTGCAGGTATATTTGTGTCACAGTCAACCAATCCCATGGATCCAAGCAGCAGCGCCCAGCCCCATCAAAATCAGACAGAACCAACTATGTTGCTCCAATCTCTATTTATTAGTTGATGGGATTATTGGAAACACGTGAGCAGAAGATACTCAAATTCAAAAAGCAAAGATTTCAATCTAAAGTTAACATGTAACAATTCCAACAAAGTAGATCAAAAGAATAAATGGAGATCATCATTCAAAAGAGGTCAATATGGTAAATATCGTGAAAGTCAAAAGAATGACAATTGAAATTGAATCATTTGCAAAAAAATCAATCATCAATCTAAAGCTTGTTACTTCAAATGTAAAATACCAAGTCATTCTCAAATAGATTGTTGGTATTAAGATAAAAATGGTTGAAATGAAGACACCAAAGAAGCAACTAATTAATTTCTCGAGGGAAAATGAAGTCTCATTTTCTTGTACGAGTATTTGCAAAACAAAACCAACGTACTTGGTATAATGATAATGGATGTAGCAAGAATATGACACGAGAATCAGAAGCATTTGAAGAACTCGATAAAGAGTATTCTTTGTGAGTAGAAATTGGTGATAGCAAGATCGTAAAAGTTGAAGGAAAAGGTGTTATTGCAGTCCAATCCAAAGATAGCGGTAAGTAACTCATATATGATCGATGTTTCATATATATGCTTCTATTATTGCAAATAATTTGTTAAGAGTTGGTCAGATACCAAGGAAGGGTTTGAAACTAACTTTTGATGATGATCTATTGAAAAGAAAATTAGGCAAATTATTCTACTCCTTTGGCATTAAAGTAGAAGTTACACAACAATGATGGAACAGATAATGCAGATCCAAAATTCTTCAAAAGCCTAGTTGGGTCATTGATATATTACTAATACTAGACTTGATATCTTACAAGGTGTATTAATGATTAAATGAAGTATATTTTATTTCAATTCTACAAAAATAGTTGTGTGTTACTTTTAAGAAATAAAAAACTTAGGATCAAATATAATAAAGAAGACGATAACAAATTTGTAAGTTACAATGATAGTGATTGGGTTGAATCATTAGATGATTGGAAAAGCACATAAGGAGACTACTTGTTTTACCTCGATTCAGAAATAATATTTTAGAGTCCTAAAAAGTAGAATACTGTTGCACTTTCTTCAAAAGAAATTGAGTACAAAACAACTACAATACAGCTATAGCTTGTGAAGTTCTTTCAAATATAAAACAAAATTAAGAAATTCCTATATCAATTTACCGTGACAATATGTTTGTTACTGAAGGTATGAAATTGATGAATGAATGGATATTTTCGTGTTTTGTTTTTTTTATGTATAAAAACATGGATCATTGGTTGTTTTAGAAATGGATTGGATTGAGTATTGAAATTAAAGAAAAGGCAAGTATAGTGTCTTGATAAGAGAAGAACTAGGATGAAAGTTTAAAGATAAAGTGATAATGGTGTTTAAAGTATGATGTAATATGTTACCTGTAACATTTCCACTAGATATATATCTATATTTTAGCCATATCTTGATCTGTAGACATCCAAATGAGATCATTTTAGGTTTAGATTAATCTAGAGATATATGGCTACATTTTTCATGAAGATATCAAATTCCAATTCTATCTTTAAGAGTTTCAAATTTTGAATTGAAGTTGAGTACTGGGTGCAGTTACAGTTTCAGAACAATAGGTAGTATTTTGTGTATAACTTGCAGAATATTGAACCAAATTGTATGAAATTAGTGTCGTTAGAAACTTAGGACATGTGGAAACATTTATTTAGAATAATGTATTGCCTAAATACCTCATTTTCTAATTCAAAATGTCCATGCAAAATTAACCCGAAAATCTATCTTGAGAAAAAATTGAGAAGGCCATCAACGTGGGTTATTTTTCTTTTATGTGATGTTGAAACAACTAATGGTAAAGCACTTTCCTATTATGCATTTAGACTGGAATGAGACTTGGAATGAACCTAGTTTGAGGTTGAATAAGTTGATAGAGTGTTGGATATGTATAAGTTGTAATTGAGGATATAACATAGTGAAATGATTGTTGATATCAAGTTTATAAAATCTGGAAATTTATGAGTGTTATAAGAATAAAAATGTTCTTAGAAATGCTGATATGATTGTAAGGAGATGAGTAATGTGTATTGAGTAAGAATGAATGAGAGTTTAGATATTGATGAATGAGAGTTTAGATATTGTGTGATCATATGATGTTAGAAGAACATTGGTGAATTATTGATTGATGATATTAAAATAATCAAGTGTATTGAGCCATGAACCTTAGTGCTTGAATGAGTGATAAACTTGGAATAAGTTTGTATTATTGAGGTGTAAATCTAACTCCAAATTAGACATATATGAGCTTTAAAGTATGGATCATAAGATGTGAATAAAGGAAATATACCTGAGATTGCCATTGAACATGCATTGTACAAAATCTATATGTACATATGTGCATAAATAAGTACTTATATAATTGTGCAAAGTTGTGACGTGTGTAAATGTATATATGTTGCATGATATAGAAGGGTAAATAAAAATAAGAAATTTGTGGGATTCATCTTTAAAAATCTATTCTAATTAAATTATGAACGTGTATACAAATCCTCCTAAAATTATTAGACAACTTCAATAAGGTCTAATGTTACTTAAATGAGTTATTGAAAAGAGATTTATGCAACTTTGGTGCTATAATAACAAAAGGTTGGTGTAATAAATACAATACCCTTGTAGGTTTGAGTTCACTTATCTAATAAAATATTTTGATAGTAGGAAGACTTAATTCCTTATCTTTATGCCATGCTCGTAATTACATATTCCAATTTGGATGTATTAGTGGATAATGAAGTGTACTTATTACTGATTTTAAGATTGCTTTGTTCAAGATCTTTTAAATTTAATAGATTAGATTTAAATTAATTAAATTTTAAATTAGGATAATTAATCTAAAGTTTGATTTGAATAATTTAAATATTTTTATTAAAATAGAATTATTTTATTTTAAAATTTTAAATTAAAATAATATTATTATAAATAATTATACTAAAAATAATATTTTATATGAATTCAAATTATACAAATAAAACTTAATTGAACTTTAACTCAATTTATTATTATTTTATTAAAAAAGAGAGAAAAAATAAAAAACTTTACAGTAACCATTGCAAAAGTCAATATCTGCCATCTAACCTAGGATTGAAGATGATGAACATAGCACTCTCCACTCTGCATGTCACCGTGGTGATGCTGTCGTCTGCAATCAAATATAAAAGAAATCACTCCCGTTAAAACAAATTGATGTAATAGCGGTGAGCGGATATCGTTCCCACGTGGAATCTCTACGGTAAGTAGTTGCGAATTCAAACGAAACAAATAACAAAAATAAAAAGGAGGGGTTTGTTCAATCACAGCAATATTAGAAAATCAAAGGGAAAAAATCACAAATCGAAGGCAATAATTAAATCTGAAAAAATCAATGAGAAAATACCTTGGTTTCGATTCACCGATGTTATTATGCTATTATGGATCCTCGACATAAAATTACAATCATTAATAAATATTTATTGGGGGAAATTTCTCTTAAGTTTAATGACTAGAAACATGTATCCTAGCATTTTTATTAAACAATAACCTATATACGATCATAGGTGAAATTGAATAATAGTATTAAGAATCAAGAACTAATGAGCAAGTGAAATACATGTACGACATGCAATCCATCAAGTGAATATCTTCTTAGAATTTTCCGATTCTAACGTAGAGAGGTTAATCCTAATTGCTACTTGTGATTATCGAAATTGAACGTCATATTCCGGTAATCTAGCGATTGAACTAATTAATCTCTAGTTGCGCACCTAGAAACCAATGAATCCCATTAAAAAGAATAGATTTGAAGATATCTAATGTTTATTAACAACATAAAAAGTGTCCATAACATCTCACCATAATAACATGTAACATGGATCTCCTCAACCAAGATAAGAAAATTTGCTACTCATAATTGAATTGAAAACAAAAGAAATAACAAAGTAAATAGTCTCCATCCTTGGTCCTTTGATGGAAAAAAAATACGAAAAATCCTAATTTAAATATGCAGAAACATAAGAACAATAACAGAAAGTGCAACAGCCCCCAAAACCTACGATCCCCTCTTCTAAAACCTAGTATGTATATATATCTATGCGGCAATCATCCAAATCTCCTTCTTTATGCTAATCTCTTCATTATCTTCTCTTGATTTTGTCCAGATACGACACTCTTCTAATTTTGGTAGGCAACTTCTTGGAAAGATGGCAAGGAAATATTTAAAGATTGTGTTTTACTTGGAATCAACTTTTGGAATTTTATCTGCAGAATTATTCCATCCTTAGACGTGTCCATGCTTAGTCACTAAATTTCTGTCAAATTGGGGATTTCGAATTTCCTTCCTTCTTTTGCATCTTTTTGATCCTATTTCGTCCTTAAGGTGTTGAAAACCATCTGTAAGCAATTCATTAAATTCGGATAATAATTTCAACACATCAAGGAAAATTAAGTCCAAAATAAGTGCAATTTTCACTTTTTACACTTCTCAAGATTCAAACTTTACTAGATAGGGATATACTCCAGCTCCCTTATCAATATGCCAAATATTTAACAGGAAAATGTGGGAAATCAATCTTTGAAAATAAATTTACAAAATTTCTTAAAGATAACTGTCGTATGACATTAAAATTTTTAGATAAACCTCTTAATTTTTAAAATATTCAAAAAATATCTTTGAACATTTTTAATTTAAAAAATATTGTATCTTAAATTAATAATTTATTATAATTATTTTAAATTATTAATTTAAGTCAAATTTAATTATTTAAGAGTTTAAGAGTTAAATTAAGTTGTTATATCGGTGACTTGTTTAGTTCATTTCTATATTCATACCTAATGTATTTTATTTGTTATTTTTAACTAAAGTATAAAAAATTAAAAATTCAAAGAAAGGAATTTTAAATTTTTAAAAGTTACAAATAATAGAGTGATCGTAACAAATTTTAATTAATTCGGCTACGACTTAGTTATATATATATATTTGACATAAAACGACGACGTCTTATACTGAGGATTTCATGATGAGGACGAAAAGTAATGCAACCGACAGAATCATGAACAATAAAATTAGGGAAAGAATTTTTTTGCTCCTCAATTTCACAAATTCATTTTTAAGTTGAATCTGTTTCAACTTCCACTAGCTTCAACTTGAGGGGAGGATGTAAATTGTAGTTATTTATTATTAACTATAGTTAGCTTAATATTTTTCAAAAAAAAACTATAGTTAGCTTAATAGTAACCATACTTATCTTTTCAGTTTTCCGTTCCCTGTACAAATAACTAATTGAATAAATAACTAATTGAGCTCATTAATGAGATTCATTCTTCAATCTCAATTTCTCTCTGTTCACTTTTTACACTTCCAAAGATTCAAGCTTTACTAGATAGGGACATACTCCAGCTCCCTTATCAATATGCCAAATATTTAACAAGAAAAAATGGAAAATCAATCTTTAAAAATAAATTTACAAATTTTTTAAAGATAACTCTCATATGGCATAAATTTTTTTAGATAAACCTTTTAATTTTTAAATTACTCAAAAAATTTCTATGGACATTTTTAATTTTAAAAAAAAATCTTGTAATTATAATAAATTATTAATTTAAGCCTAATTTAATTAATTCAGAGTTTAAGAATTAAATTAAGTTATTATATCGGTGGGTTGTTTAGTTCATTTACTATATTCATACCTCATGTATTTCATTTGTTATTATTTAACTAAAGCATAGAAAAATTTAAAACTCAAAGAAAGAATTTATGAAAAAAATTTAAAATTACAGATAATAGAGTGTTCGTAACAAATTTTAATTAATTCAGCTACCACTTAGTTTTACACATATTTGACATAAAACGACGACGTCGTATGCCGAGGATTTCGTGATGAGGACGAAAAGCAATGCAACCGACAGAACCATGAACAATAAAATTCAGGAAAGAAGAACAAATTCTGATCGCGGACTGAACCTTGAAAATGATAAAAAGTTCTAAGAAAAATAGATGTAGGCAATATAGGATGTGACTATCAACCCTCCCTCGTAATAATTGGCACGAAAGAGCTTTGCGAATTGCGACTTGTTTCTTGTGCGATCAATTTTTCTGCTCCTACTTTTGTCTGCCACATGTATCTCTCTATTCATTCATTTATTAATATTTAATAGATGAATAAATAAAGAGGGACACAAAATGGCCCACTCTCTATCCGTTTTTTGAGGCAATTATAGAGATCACAAATGGAACTTAATGACAGATTTCTATAGTACTATTAAATCATCTATTAGTTGATGAGATTATTGGAAGCACGCGAGCAGAAGATACTCAAATTAGAAAAGCAAAGATTTCAATCTAAAGTTAACTTGTAACAATTCCAACAAAGTAGATCAAAAGTTATCCAACAAATGGGTAACTTGTAACAATTACCCATTTAAAGACTGTTGTGTTCAAGATTACATCCAAGACGACAACTTTTAAAGAGGAACAACATGGTAGTTGTACTAACTAAAATTGGTGAAATTGAAAAGGTTTGTGAAAGTAATATTTATGTTAAAATGCATCGTCTTATCATTTTCTAAATCTTCATGGAGGGCACATGCTCCTTTAGAACTTGTACATACTAATATTTGGGGACCATCAAGAACCTTATCACTCCGTGCTAAGAGATATTTTATCTTTTTTGTTGATGATTATGCAAGAATGATGTGGTTGTACTTGTTAGAGAAAAAGTTACATGCTTTTCCTACATTTCTACGGTTTGTAAAAAGACAAAATGAATATCAATTAATAAAGACACTTTGATTATTTCATGGTGGTAGAATATATTTACAAGTCATTTATGGAGTTTTTTTTAAGAAAAAGGGATTAAAAAACAGCTAAATATTCCCTACATACCTCTACAAAATTGAGTGGCTAAATGTAAGAGCAGAACAATTATTAAAATACCCTGGAGCATATTGCAAGTTAAAACCTTCTTAATTTCTTATAGGCTGAAACTATTTATACAAATGTTCATATCTTCATGCATTCACCTACAAAAGCGATTCGCAACAAAATCCCTCTTGAAGCTTATAGTGGTTGCAAAATAATGGTGGACTAATTTAAAATCTTTGAATGCATTTGCCTATGCTTTAAATACTTCTCATAATAAAGAGAAGTTTGACAAGAAAGGAGAAAATTTTATTTTTGTTGGCTAAAGTGACAAATCTAAGGGTTATCGCCTTTTTAATCTAAATGCCAGTCAATTGTGAATATTCAGAAATGTCGTGTTTGATGAGTTTGGAAGTTGGACTAAGGATGAAGAATAAAAAGTCCTAAAGGTTATATTCTTTCTAAATCTGGTAACATTCAATAGCATGAAATTGTATATGATTCAATTGTAAGAGAAAGCTTAAGTGAAAGACCTCATTGCAAATCTACCTGAAATTGATCCCTCAATATTTTATTTTGACTCACCTCCAAGAAAGGTGCATTCTTTAATTCATATTCATGAGTCAAGTAATGTTGTTTTATAGTCTTTTATTTTGACTCACCTCCAAGAAAGGTGAATTCTTTAATTCATATTCATGAGTCAAGTAATGTTGTTTTATTCTCCTATAAAGCCCAAGCTTTGGATGAAATTGTAAAAGAAGTATGGAGAAAGTGTTAAGTCATCAATTTGCACTTATTTTATGCTTAAGTATCTTTAATGTATTGAAATTATTATCCAAAATTAATGGAATTATCTTAGAATTGTTTACAGATGATTTCAACACCTTATAGACGAAATTGAATCAAAAAGATGCAAAAGAATAAAGAAAATTCAAAATTTCAAATTTAAAAGCAATTCAGTGACTAAGTGTGGACACGCCTAAGAATGGAATAAATCTACATATCAATTTTCAAAAGTCAAACTCGAGATTCTTATAATCTTTAAAGATTATATTGTCATATTTCAAGGGGATTAACCACCTCAAATTAGGGGATACATTATCTGAAGAGAATCAAGGAAAGATATGAGGAAAAACGGAAAAACAAGCATAAAAGGAGAGAGGATCATTGTTCACTCAAGCTAGACTAGGTTGTAGATAGATTTCAATTTTTGTAGTTTCTCACTGATTTCGGCCCCTTTGACAAAACTTTTAAGAAAGAATGTGTCTTTCAGATGGAGTGATGATTGTCAGAGGTGTTTTGAGGAGCTAAAGCATCGGTTAACTTCAACACTTGTGTTAGCTATCCCATCAGGTTCTGGAGGTTATGTTGTGTACAGTGATGCGTTGCATCAAGGTTTAGGATGTGTACTAATGCAAAATGGTAAAGTAATAGCATTTGCATCAAGACAATTGAGGCCCCATGAATTTAATTATCCAGTTCATGATCTGGAATTTGCTGCAGTAGTATTTGCTTTGAAAATTTAGAGACACTATCTGTATGGAGAAACTTTTCAGGTGTTCACTGATCAAAAAAGTTTGAAATATTTGTTGAGCCAGAAAGAGTTGAATATGAGACAGAGAAAATGGACTGAATTGTTAAAAGATTATGATTGTACCATTGAGTATCATCCTGGCAAGGCTAACGTTGTAGCTGATGCATTGAGTAGGAAATCATACAGCAGTGTGGCACAAGTACAGTTATCGAGGTTACCAAACCTAGTTCAGTTGAGAGCTTTGAATGTTGAATTAAATTTAGAGAAAAATGATACATTGATAGCTATCTTGAAGTTGAGACCTGTTTTGGTAGAAAGAATCAAAGAGGCTCAGAGCAGAGATCCAGATTTAGTGAAGTCAATTGAAAAGTTAAAAGTGAATCCAGATTCTGAGTTTGAAGTGATAGATGATACTTTGAGATTAAAGCAAAGACTATGTGTGCCTAACATTGATAATCTGAGAAAAGAAATTTTAGATGAAGCACATTTAAAAGCTTATGCTATGTATCCTGATACTACCAAGATGTATAACATGTTGAAACAATATTACTGATGGCCTGGCATGAAAAAGCAAGTAGTAGAGTTTGTTTCTAAATGTATAACTTGCCAAATGATTAAGGCTGAGCATTAGGCTCCAGCTGAGAAATTACATTCGTTACCTATTCCGGAGTGAAAATGGGAACAAATCACGATAAATTTTATTATGGGCTTACCGAGGACTCTGAAGCAACATGATGCCATTTGGATCATTGTGGATAGACTGACCAAATCAGCTCATTTCTTTCCAATGAGAGAAAATCTTTCACTAGATCAGTTAGCTCAGCGATATGTGAATGAGGTTGTGAGGTTACATGGGATTCTAGTGTCCATAGTTTCGGACAGGGATCCTAGGTTTACCTCGAGATTTTGAGATAGTTTACAAGCAGCTTTGGGTACCAAACTGAATTTCAGTACGACCTTTCATCCTCAAACAGATGGTCAGAGTGAGAGAACGATCAAGATTGTCGAGGATATGCTCAGAGCTTGTGTTATGGAGTTTCAGGGAGCATGGGATAAATATATAGCTTTGATTGAATTCACCTACAATAATCAATATTATAGCAATATTGGTATGGCTCCATATGAGGCCTTGTACGGCAGGAAGTGTCGTTCACCTTTATACTGGGATAAAGAAGGTTTAAGAATTGTTGAAGGCCCAGAGTTGATTCAGGACACTGTTGATAAGATAAAATTGATCCGTAGCAGAATTAAAATGACACAAGATAGACAGAAAAGCTATGTGGATCAACACAGGAGAGATATGGAGTATCAAGTTGGTGACAGGGTATTTCTGAGAATATCATCTTGGCGAGGTGTACTGAGATTTGGCAATAATGGTAAGTTAAGTCCGATGTATATTGGTCCATATGAGATAATTGAAATAATTGGATCATTGGCTTATAAGTTAGCCTTGCCTTCAGAAATGGCTCAAATACATAATGTGTTTCAGGTAAGCATACTTAGGAGATATCGGTCGGATCCAACTCATGTGATACCGACTCAGGAGATTGAAGTCTCTAGTAATCTGAGCTATGTACAAGAACCAGTTAAGATAATTGGCTATCAGAATAAGCAATTGAGGAACCAGGTGATTTCAATGGTAAAAATCCTTTGGAAGAATCATTCTAGTGAAGAAGCCACATGGTAAACATAGGAACACATGAGGAATCAGTACCCTTACTTATTTGATCATTCAGGTAAGAATTTCAAGGATAAAATTTTTATTAGGAGGGAGAGTTGTAACATCTCGATACCCATGTTAAGGCTAGAATAGTAATTTATGAGAAAATATTGTGAAATTAGGAAAATGCACG